>JASAOQ010003238.1:3459-21716 GCA_031306065.1 Pseudopyricularia cyperi | reverse complement strand
GACGAAAGAGTGTGGGCGAATTGCCTCAAGGTGCGCGTCGGACGGGCAGACGGAGGCAACTGGAGAAATAAAAAAACGACCAGGTGTGGAGAGTGTCTCTCAACAGGAGAACAACACAAAAAACAAACAGAGAAGCCTTCGAAGGTCTCCGTGATTTGTGACGATGGGTTGTGTGTTCGTCACCAGGGAGAAGAGGGCGATGGGACCGAAAGATTTTTTGATGGGTTTGGGCGCTTTTCCTCGAAAAATCAAAAATCAAAAACACAATGTGGCGCGGGCACTTACGATACGGGTGAGCGAGGGTGTGGCTGGTGGGATAAAAGCGGGGCTTTTTTTTTGCCAGCTTAGGTCAAGGAAGTAATCCATCCCATGTGGTATGTACCTAGGTGCCTTATGTACAGAGATACCCGAGGAACAGCTTGGTGTCCTTCTAAATTGGAGGTAACACTGAGGTAAGGTAAGGTACCATCTTAGTGCTGAGCCGGTACGTACCTACTACCTACTTAGGCAAGGGATTTTTTGGGCAACAATTTATTTGTTCCCAATAGTCTCGACATTTATTATTATAGTTGGGTTCGGCTCGGGTGACCCACTCGGCCTAGTTGACGCCCGCACCTAGTCTAGACTAACCCCATTGGAATAGATAGAGTCTTATGCACAATGACCTCGACAAAGGTTGGACTTGTAAAAGTCCCATTATTCCACTAATCCCATCCTCCCACAACCGCTGTCTGTCTCAACTTGCCGCCCCGCTCACATCCTCAATCTCGATCTCTGCATCTACAGCATCTACTGCCGTCCCCGCCTCCGTGTCTTCAACAACCTCCATGGGCTCCGACGTAGCTGGAGGTAGTGGCGGCGGCGGCATTGCTGCTCTGGCGGCCTCATCACCAACGGAGTTGACCCCTCCCGACCCAAGTTCTTCCCACTTGGTCACCGTCATTTCGTATACATACTGGCCCATGTGCTCCACGCCTTCCATCACCGTCTCTCCTGGCACTGTCTTCAGGTCCGCTTCATTCGCAAGGATCCGCTTCGAAGGCCACAGCTCCCCTGTCACCAGGGTAAGCTTGTCGGGCCGCTGCAAAAGGATATCGAATGCCTGCCGCAGCTCCGGACAGGACTCAAATACCTGTCGCCGTCCGACAATGTAGAGGCCTAGGCGGGCTCGGGAGAGCGCGACAGTCAAGCGACGAACGTCCCTCAGATAGCCCACCCGTGATGTCCGGACAAGGGACAGAATGATATCTGCAACAAAATTTGTCAGTACCCGTGTACGCAGATTCACAAGATGTTTAGGATTCGTGCACAAACAGTCATTTTGCTCGCCCTGATACTTGTCCACCGTCGTCACAATCTTTGGCATTCCAAATATAGGACCACGCGAACAGCGATGGCGCAGAACATCGCGTACCAGGGCACACTGCCCAGTATAAGTCGTCAGAATACTGATCTTCTCTGCCGGGTAACCAAGCAGCCGCATGTATTGGTATATAGCAACCGCATATTCGGCCTCGCCCAGGTTCTGAATGAAATGAGGTGAAGGTTCGGATTCCGCTTGGCCCTTGAAGTCGGGGACATTGATGAACTGGTAATCATATCTGAACCCGGCGTTTGCGCCCAAGAACTCGTTACCGGCCTCGACATGTGGCAAGTTGCCCAGGCTGTTGTACCTCCATTGATACAGCTTGGCGATTGTTGGTCGCGCACGCCCCTGTTGATCCAAGGTTATTGTAGGGACTCCAAGACGCACAAGGCGTGCGAAGAGCGACTGGTCCAGATTTGCGTAGTGGCGAAACGCCAGGTTCTGTATCACGGGCGAGTTTTGCAGGTGATCACCGCACAGCACAAGCCTTTGAAGACCGCGGTGGCCACTTCTGGGCTTTTGCATGGCGAGAGGGATGAAACTCTCCATCTCGGTGATTTGCGCAGCCTCCTCCATCACCACATTGTCGTAGTGAAATCCTAAAGCCGCAATCTCCCCTCGCCTCATGGCAGCATGTGTAGACGTCATTGCAATGACGCGCGCCTCGGTGGTGAGGAGGTAGTTCGCCTTGTCTTTCTCCCGCCGGAGGATCTCAAAGGGTAGGATGTCAGCCAGCTCTGCAAAAATCCTTGAGATGTGTCTGTAGCACCCATGGGCAATATCCAGGATTGCTGTTCGATCCGCTTCAGGCGGGAAGAGGGGCTGAGGAGCATCGGCAAAGAATACGGTGAAAGGAAACGCTGCCGCCATCTCCGACGCAGAAAGAGAAGCGTCGTCGGATAGCGCCACGAATCTGTCCCAGACCGGCTGGATATACACAGAGTTGAAGTGCCCAGCTGTCTCTGCCGAGTTTCCGTGGGCTCCGGGAGCGCCGACACTGGCTGCCAGCTTGTTGACCTCCAGCAAATACCTGTCTCGGTTCTTCAAGAAGGACTCCACCCGTCCAGCCTTGCCAAAGTTGCCCCCGGCATCAAGCTCTTCTTCGCCATGCCCTAGACGCAGCAGGTGCCGCTCATCTATATCGAGCGCAACGATTTTGGCAAACAGCTGGTTCAGGGCCTGGTTGCTATGGGCAATGAGTAATGTTCGCTGCTCGGGGAAGTTGTGGTAGATATTGTTTATGATCTGGGTGGCGACGTCCGTCTTTCCAGTTCCAGGTGGCCCCACAATCACGGTCAAGCCAGGCTGTGTACCAGAGATAATCGCATCGATCTGAGCCGCGGTGAAGCGCACGTTGTTCTTCTTCGGTATATCGACTGGGTATGGACCGTTGTTGGGCGGTTTGTAGGTGGACACTTTGAGTGTCTCGACCTCTGATATCAACGCAGGCTCTGCATCTCGTCGCCGTTTCTTGGATTGTTTACTTGGCGCCTTTTCTTCTTCGGGCCGGTCGACCGTCTCCAGTACGTAGGGAGGCCCAAAGCTGCCCTCAACGTCGAATCCAGGCTCAACTATCCTGCCGGGCAAGCTGGCAACAAGATGTTGCCAGTCAATGAAAGTGTCGCCAAAGTCCAGCGACTTGACCCGGTTAGGGAGTAGCTTATATGTAGCTGCGGCTGGATCGCCGTAGCCCAGAAACACTTCGTGCAGCCAGGGCGCCAAGGGCACGTCGGTGAGGGCAAGGCTCTTAATGGACTGCAGAACTGGCTTGAAGTTGTTTTCCCTTCCGCTCCGCCGCACTATTACGTTGAAGCGTTGATAGATATCTGAATTCGGGGGTGATGAGCTTTCCATGTCAGCCTTGTACATCCTGGCGTTGAGTTTCAGGATCAGCCTCCGGAAGGCTCCTCGTCCGAAACCGTCGTCTCTGACGGCACGGCCTCTCTCATCCACGATCTGCATGACCTCGGCAGTCCGAACTGCCACCAAGCCTCGTTTCTGAGCTTCACTAAGAGGAGGACCACCGTTCTCGACCTCTTTGGAAATCGATCTACCGACGACCAAAAGAAAGACGACGTCGTCGGGTCTGAGCGAGTCCCAATCCTTCCTCACCCCATCAGCAACGTTGCGAAGATCGATCGTTACTTCGGCCTTGACCAAAGACGGCGCATCTTCGCCAACTTGAGCCGGAACAACATCGACAACCGCTGGCTTGCTAACTGGTAGGGCCATGCGGGATTTTCCTCCGAATGCTATCTCTCCGGGCTTCCGCGACAACGGCTGCAAACGTTGGAGTGCGGTTTCAATATTCTGACGGATGGCGTGAAAAGCTTCACACCTATACAGAATAAAGGCACGCCATAGAAAATCGCCGATGGAGAGATACTGAAGGTTCAGCTTTGGCATAGCAAGCGGCCGAGACCCGTCATAAGAATCGGTTCGTAACAAGCTGTTCTCGAAAAGGGTTTGTTCCGAAGGCATGATGTTCATATCATGTATCGTTTCCCGGAACGTCGGCCTCTTCTCGAACGTAGACAGCAAAACCTCAATCAGAAACTTGCGATCGATTGGCAGTTTTGCGGCATCGGGATACGATATCCGCAGGTGCAGCAGAGTAGCCAGTTTGGTCACCTCCTCGTCTGTCAACGGATCGAGAAGAGTTTTAAGCTCTCCGCGGTCACCAATAGAGCCATAATTAGAAAGTGCCAGGACTAGCAGCTTTTCTTTGAAATGCTGAAAGGCGATGCGCTGCAGCTTGGCGAGCTCTGCGCATTTGCGGTCATAGGACTCCGCGGGGGTCAGTTGCGCCCCCGTGTAGTCGTTTATTGAGAAGAAGGTGAAGTGCTGGACAAGGGCGTGGAGATCACGCAAGAGGCTGTGGTCTTCATCGTTGTACAGTGGCGATAGGGTTATGGCGGTTGAGATGTGGAGGTCGTGCAGCAGAGTGTTGACGTAGCGTCGTGTGGGCAGTTGGCTCTGGAGGTCTATGAGCAACTCCATGAAGCGTTCGCAGTAAATTACAACGTCTGCGTAATATTAGCAAGGCTGAACATACAGCGGTAGGTTCTAGGGCGAGTGGCATACCTGGAGTGGCATTCCCGCCGTATAAAAGCCCATAAAGGTCCAGCACAAGCGTGTACAGCCAAGACCTCTCAAAGCGAAGTCTAGCCTTTGTGGCGTCGTCTGCGGCATCGTATCTCCTAAGAGCAGCTCTCCATGCCTTGTGCAAGTGCATATCCTGGTCTAGAAGCTGCTCTCGTTTCTCCTCGCTGTCTAGGTTGTGCCATATCGATATTGACACGAGGGGAGCGCATTCTTTGCGCACAATGCCACAGTCTAAAGACTGAAACCCCTGGATGATGCATGACAACACGTGTGTTCGTATAGTGGTGCTCAGCGTTTGGTCAATGCTCACAGACAGCACTCGGCGAAAGAGACTAGAGAAATCCGCTGGTCGATCTTCGAACAGGGTCCATGTGTCGAGCCGCTCCCTTCGCTTTGTGTTGACAAGGAGAACTATGAGCAGAACATGGTGATGTGATGATCCCTCCGAGTAACCTGGCCAAAGATAGCTATATGCAACCGGTATTAGCGACATGGCCATGCCTGCTGCACCAGCGGTTTGCGCCAAGGTTGGATATGTTACCTCTCGAGGAGCTGAAGGCTTTCGAGCTCTAGTAGGGACTTGTGAGAGAATTGATCTCGCTCCAGCGACTCGCAAATGCCCTTGAGCACATCGTTCTTGACCTTGACCTTTGTCGTCCGCTTCGATGGTTTGAGCCAGTGTTGGTGGGCGAGCTGGGCGAATTCGGACTCTGTGTCGCGCCGGTCGGGAACAGTCGATGGGGTCTGTTTCGAGCTGCCTTCAACCTTGTCCGACTTTCGTGAGCCCTTTTGTCTCTTGGCTGTTGGCATTTTTCCTCACTGGCGACTAAGTCGAGTTGGTGTCAAGAGTCGCGTCCAGAGCGCGAAACCGTCGTGAACAAACTTGACGTATTATGGTTTCCAATGAGAGCGTCTATCTGGTGTGGGTCGTGCGTACTGTGATGCAAGTAAGCGGGCATTTGATTCGCATAGTAAAACCTTCCGCCCCACTAATGACTGCTGTTTTTCACCGTTGATGGGCATGAGAAGGACGAGCACATTACAAAGCAAAGTAGAGTAAGATACGTACCTACCCTACATAAAAGGCGTGAGAACAAACAGACCAAGGTAAAAGAGGACGAGACGGCTAGAGCGCCAATTATTTGCAGTTTGGACTACGCTGCTTCTACTTCTGTACCTGCTACTGGCGCTGCATCTGTTGCCGCCTCTGTCGCTGCCGCTGCTACTGCCACTGCCACTGCCTCTTCCGCTGGCTCTGGCTCTGGCACTGCCTGCGCAACTGTCTCTTCCTCTGTCCGACTCTCGTCTCTGCTCCCAAAGATTATGTCGATCTTATCTGGGTCCTCAATCTTGTCAAAATCCGCCAGGCGCGATTTACTCGCGATGCGCAATGCTCTCCAACTTTTGCTCGCCTTGCTTTCAATCGCGGCAGCCTTGGATTGCTCGCTCAGCGGCAGCTCGATCTCCAGATCATCCTCCGCTATCTTTCGTTTGAATGTGTCCAGCTCTGGGAGCTGGTACCGGTCTGACACCTTGAGCTTCTCGAGCGCCGAGTCGTTGCTGTGGTTGCTCAGGAATTCGAGCGAGAGAGCACTGCCGGCAACGGACCTGTGCTTCTTGCTCACCTGGCGATTCACCGTCTTCTTGGCCTCCGCAAACTGCTCCGGGGGAACCGGCGGCAGCTCGATCTGTGGGCACCCTTCAATCTTCCACCTCACCCAGTTCTTGTCCCTTGCCAGTACCGTCGCTACGATGCGGTGGAAGTACTGACCATCACTCACAGATATGCTAGTGAGCTGTGTCGTGATCTTATCCTTCATGTAGGTGGCCCACTTGGCCTCCTCCTCGCTCAATATCTGATCAGAGTATGTGACGGATTTGTTGTTGACTTTGACCTGAGCAAGCTTCTCTTTCGCTTCCGCCGAGAGCGATAGTAAGAACTCCATAACGATAAGAGCTTGTACGAGAATGTACCTCCTGAAGGTAAGGTCGCTCAACTAAAGAGTGAAAAAATGTCAGCAGCAGCTCAAGAGCGCTAGAACGGACAGACTTACCTCCAGCTCAAACAAGTCCCTGCTAGTGAGGTACTTTGGGTTGAAAGAATCTGCCAGTTCGGCCCCCTCCGAGTCCCGCTTGCGCTTCTGTCCAGACCTGGATCCTCCATCGTATTGTTTCGACCTTGACGACGCTTGACTTTGCGCGTAGTCGAGTGCTGACAGGGTGGATTTGAGGTTTGATTGGAATTCCTCAAAGTTCTTGCGGTCGAACAAGGTCTTGGGTTGGCTGAAGTTGGCTTGTAGTGACCAGAAGATCGGATACAGTGTGTCCACGTCTATTGGGGGTTTCTGGCCTTTGTGGTCGCTAGAAGAATTCTTTGAGCCAGTTTGCCTAGCCTCTGAAGGTGTGCTGGCGGCTTGGTCGCCGTCTACGTCCATCTGGTCCCCGGCGACACCATTCCGTTTGCCGACATCGAGGTCATAGGATGTAACATTTTCAACGTGAAACTCTCCACGGAGATTGACAGAGCTCTTGTCGCCTAGAGGAAAGCTCTGAAACAAGAAAATGAAGACCCTGCCACAGAATGCCGTATCTCTTGCGCGGGATAGCCGGCGCAAGAGCTCGTTGCATGTCCTCAATATAACGAGCTTTTTGGAGGCAAAATGCTTCAAGGTGATTTTTTGCCGTCGTGACTCGAGATAGTCAAAAATCTTGCGGCAGCCAGAGATGGTTTGGCTGTCGAGGAGCTCCTCGATGAGCCAGAAGAGGAGCGCAGGGTCGCATAGTTCCAGGTCCTCGAGGATCGAGAGCAAGTCCAGCAGGTTCCAAACTTTGACGAAATCCGCCGTATCGATGGATGAACCAGCCTTTAAGAGCGGTTGTTCGTGTGAGCAATAAACCCCAAAATCTTGGTATAGCACGCAGCGCCTTTTACGTACCAACAACTTGCCAAAAATATCCCGGACGGCAGTTTCCAGAACAGCCCATTGTTGACTCCGCGTTGGCTGCGCAGCGTCTCCATCGTTTGTCTTGGGAAAGGCGGCAGAAACTCGCGATTTTATGTCGCCAAAGTCCGACCTCTCGAGCGGGGGCTCTATGCTTGTGGTCGACTTGACGTCCTCGGCGTGCCTCAAAAGTTGACCCAAAAGTTCACCAACATCCGCTACAGCTTGGATGCCATGACTGTCGATTTCGAGGGAAGGCATCGTAACCAGTTGTCGGGGCTAATCCAGGTTCCGGGGCTACTTCCACTGTCGAGGGCGCATCAGTGGTGATGTTGGGGTGTCGTCGCAGTCCAAAGGCTGAAGTCCAAATCGTATGGGCTAAGTGGGAAGTGGGAAGACGCGTTGGAGAAGATCGATAAAGTGATGGCATCTGCGCCTGAAGCTCAATTTGATTGGTCATAATAAGTGGGGATATACATGTGGCGCCGCATGCAGGTACAATTAAATGAAGCTCTTTATTTTCGTGAACCCAAACATAATATTATCGATAGCTACTAACCAACACTATGAAAGCCCCGCGGCTCCTTTTGACTTGAGCAGCTTCTCCTCAATCATCCTCAGGCCGCCCCCTGCTAGATGAACAGTTTATTCTCCCGCCGCAGCAGTCAAGTAGAATCCTGCGATGTCAGGATTCACGACCACGAGGCAAGAGTGACGCGCGTCAAGGCAGCCCAGAACCCAAAAAGTAACTGCTGAAGCATTCACCTCTACAGTCGAGCTGCTCAAACACGACACAGATGGCCCTCATCCATGCGGGCGACTTCGCGCTGAGAGGAGATGCCTCGGCAGTCTGCGGCTATGGAGAGGAATCAAGAGTGGGCGAATAAGGACAAATATTACCTGGCGGGTTAGACATGTTTCATGAGCAAAACTCAAACGATCAAGGCCATTGCTGCTATGTTTGTCTCGGACCAGTCTAGTCTAGGGTCTAGTCTAGTCTAGACTAGTTCCAATAACGCCGCTATAACTATCGCCAAACCCTATGTCAACTAACTTGAAGCTGGTTGCGCCGTACAGTAAGTACAAGAATAGAAGTAATCATTCAGATATTCCATTTCTTTTCGATGAGCTTCCGCCTCCTTTGCGGTTCGCGCACTTGGCACTGGCCTTTGTATTTATTTTCCCAACTTCATTTTCCTGGCCGGCACGCATGTTGCGGGCAAGATCCCCCCCTCCCCCTTTCACTGACTCGTCCTCGCTTGGGGCATCAAAACAGGACCACCACATAAGCTCGCACAGCCATTCCAATACCACCCACTGTTCGAAGTATGACTGCGGCGTCGTCCAAATTGAGTACTGATGTTTTCCCCTCAAGTTTCAGCCCCCACCTGAACAGGTTCTCTGCTTCGACCGTACGTGTAAAGCTCTTCAGCTGGTCTTGAAGCGCGAGCGCATTAGGAGCGATTTGCAATTAACAAGCCGATGTTTGATCACAAGGTCGAAAGATATTGTAGATGAAGCTACATCCCATATACCTGGTACGGGGTCCGGCACGTGTCGGAGCAATCTAACGACCCACGGTACGATGTAAGTTAGGTTCCGACTGTTTGATGATGACATTCCCATTCCTGGAGCTCTCTCCATGCAGTCTATGGATGGATACCTTTCCCAGCCGAACCCAGCAAACAAACTCTTTCTACGGGGTGGATGACAAATTTACAACAAAAGAAATGCCATGAGTACCTGGCTGTCAAGGGGATTTCATTGGATACTGCTTCTTGGATTGTCGATCGAATGCCCTGACCCCTATGCTAACACAGTATTTCGTACAAAATATTACCTTGTGCAGTTAGTTGGTGAAAGTCATCTGTGCGCCCTCTGGAAGTCTGTCCATCCCCCACCCCTTCTCCTTGCTGGGGGATGGGATCCGTAGGTATGTAGGTAGATACCGGCTGGAAATGCTTGTCATTATCGCACTGTTCACCCGCACCGTCGGTTCTGGTAATTACAAACAAGCCTTGAGGTAATTGGCGATTGCTCGAGGCTGGCAGCCTGTTTCGAGGGACGTTCGGTCAGGGCTTTGAAATTAATTTATCGTATCGTAGATGTTATAATTACATAGTAGGTACCCGTAGAGGCTAACTTGAGTGACGAGAATTGCCTTGCCTTATTGATTATCTAAGAACCTAAAGACCCTAAGAACCTAACAGTAACAGTACGAGGTACGTACTCCAAACAGATTGCCGTCAGCTCGACCCACCAGGAATGATCCCTGATAGGTCTAGTCCGGAAAGGGGAAGGTGTGCACAGCTCATGGTCGAGGCAGGCAGGAGCGGCCTGGCCTGGCCTGGCCTGGCCTACCCTACCTCCTACCTGACCTTACGGATACCTTGCCTACAACATGCTTGCGACCCGCGCGCTTGCCCCGTGCTTCTTCCCGTTCGACTCGTAAGTCATCCCACGACCACTACCTCCTTGGTAGCTTAGGTTTGCCTGCAATCCACGACCGACGACGACGACGACAACAACAACAAACAAACAACCCGTCCGACTTTCGACTTTACCTCGCTGGCTTCAGACATTCCAACTTTTCACCGCTCCCCAGCCTGGGTTCCGGCTGTGCCGTCGCCATGACGTCCAATCCTGCTGCCGACTCTCCTGGGCCCCCCGCCGCCCCCAAATCCACGTCGCCGCCGTCGCAGCAGGCCCATCCCCAGAAGCTTCACCTGCCAGCGCTGCCGCATCTCCCCCCAACCACCATCACCTCTCCGTCGCAAGCTCTGTCGCCGCCGACCAAACGGGATCTTCGCTCGTGGTGGAAGGGGTTCAAGGCTACTAGCCACAAACCCCAGGAAACGGCCGCACCATGTACATCAACGTCATTCCACAACGCTCGTACTGCCGCCGTCCGACATGATGTCACGGAAGATCCATTGGCTGACTACCGTCTAACGCTAGGTATATTTGGCGCCCCGCTGAGGCAGAGCATCACGTACGCGAACGTCGCGATTTCGCTTCTCGACGACGACGGGAAGAGTTACATTTATGGATACGTGCCAATCGTTGTCGCAAAATGCGGCGTATTCCTGAAGGAGAAAGGTTTGTTCCCCGTTCACGCCTGCCGCCCATGCTGCCCTTCCATGTATCGTGCGTATTCAGTTCTTTAACCAATTTGATGTTTTGCAGCTACCGGGGTGGAGGGCATTTTCCGACTGAGCGGCTCAGAAAAACGCATCAAGGAGCTCAAGACTATATTCGACTCCCCCGATCGATACGGCAAGGGCCTGGTTTGGGACGGCTACACTGTTCACGATGCCGCCAATGTGCTTAGACGATACCTCAACGACCTGCCCGAGCCCGTGGTCCCATTGGATCGATACGAGGCTTTCAGAGAACCGCTAAGGGGCGCAACGCTGCAGGCCGTCGGGGACGCCGAAGGACCCCAATTCGTCAAGGACTTTGACCTGCCAGGAGCGATTGCAAAGTACCAGCGGCTGATAACAGAGCTGCCTCCACTCAACCGCCAACTGCTTCTCTACCTGCTTGACTTGCTCGCCGTCTTTGCCGCCAAGTCTGACGAAAACCGCATGAACTCGCAGAATCTGGCTGCTATTTTCCAACCAGGCATGCTTTCCCATCCGGCGCACGCCATGGCGCCTGAAGAGTACCGCCTCAACCAATGCGTCATCATCTTTCTCATCGAAAACCAGGACCATTTCCTCATTGGCATGCAGGGAACTGCTGCCGACGAGAAGACCGTCCAGGAGGTTCAGAAAGGGACGCCCCCAGTGGTGACTCCTGTCACTCCCGGCGCATCGCGCAAGTCTGGAATACAAAGGTCGGCCTCGAATGCAAGCGCCGGGGCCGAAAGTGTTGCACGTGATGGCAAAATACGGCGAAATCGCTCCGTTTCTTCTAGGCATTCGCGGCAATCCAACGGCGCAGCCAGCCCTGCCAGTCCAGGTCTTGCAGCCGTCAGCACGTCTGGTGGCTTGGCAAGGAGTAACACTGTACCGTCAAAAAAGTCTCCAGCTATCGGCACTGGCAGGTTCCACAAAAAGGGAGATACTTCAGGGGGCGCTGTGGCACCATTGACCCCGGCCATCCCAACCCCCGTTCCGCCATCCCCGATAGTAGTACAGGCGAGCAGTCCCATGGAGGAGGGAACACGCCGCACACGGGCGGTCTCTAATACCTCTAAAACAGCCACTGCGCCGTCGCTCCTGACGGTCGAACAGCCTGGGTTGGGAGGGAAAGGTCACGATGGACTTCTCGATTCTGTTACGCCAGAGGCCCTGACCCCGTCTAGAGAACGCAAACTCCAGGGCCTCTTCCAGCGCTCACCAGGAAGTGATACCGAGTCGCGGACGCCTAACAAGCTGCGCAAGAAGCGCTTGGTCAGCAGCCAAAACCCGAGTGCCCAGAGCTCTACTGCTTCTCTGCCGCATTCCAATGCCGGCGTGTCCCCCGGCGTCGAGATCTCGAACCCGATGGAGGCGCTGGTGGAGGCGCAGAGCCCGCAAGATCCGGCACCGTCGTCAGAGACGCCGTCTGACGCAACGCCAAGGGCGAAGGCCCCAAATACCATAGAAACTGCACATCCTCCTGCTGCCAGCACAGAGGCCACACTGAAGCCGCAAACGTCGAACACTCAGTCTTTACACAGTTCTTTCAACGAGGGCTCCGATGTCGACCAGATTGAAGAAGCATTGGCGCGAGCAACTGACCAGCCAGAGCACGAAAAGGACAAGAAACGACGGTGGCGACTATCTAGAAGAAGGGAGGAAATGGCAGCGGCGGCAGCGGCGGCGGCGGCAGCCAACCCCACGCCCCCGCCAGTCCCGACGTCACCGCGCAAAGTCATTGGGGTAAACACAAACGCAGAGGCCAGCACAAGCTCGATTGGTAGTGGCAGCAAGCAACATCGACGCAGTTTCAACGGCGAGTCGGTCGAGAACATCTTTACGGGAAGCACCGAGGCCTCATCATCTCACGACACTGCCAGTAAGGAAGGCAGGGACGAGGCTCGAGGCCTAACCGGATGGTTTAAGAACAAGTACCGGGAAGCCAAAGAGAATCGTGACGAGCGGCGAAACAAATCACCGCCGCCTGCTCATCAAGATTTGCACTTTAATCCCAACATGCTACCGACACGTGGGAAGAGCTTGGACATTTCCAGGCCAGCTGCTGGGGAGGACAAGGAGAGCCAAAAGCCATAGGGAGATTGGTTTGGTGGGAATTGACTGGAACGACGGCGGAGAGAGATTTACGTGTGCTTTGAGCGCTTCACGGTGGCTTGTGTTTTGTTACCTTTTCCTACAAAGAGAACCCAATGAGATCAAAAATGGTGATAGCGGGAAACGGATATAGTCTCGGGCCTTGCCACGCAGGGTCTGGTTCAGGTTGCGCTATCTCGGTTTGTGTGTGTGTGTTTGCCATTTTTATTTCCAAGGCGACTATTGAGGATACCCCGTAATTAGTAGTTTGTTGCTCGTTTTTTTGTTTTTTTTCTTCTCTTTTTGTTTTTTTTTTTTGTACGACTTTTTTTGTCCTTGTTAGGGATGTAATGGTTCATTGCTTCATCTTCCTTTGAAAGAAAAAAGAAACAATTGGAGATTATGCACGTTTATGTAGCTTTTCATCTCAGTGCGAGCTGGTTGTCCTTCCTCTAGACTAGGCCCAAGTACAAGTAGCGTCGATGGAAGCACCTAATGCCTACCAACATTTATTAACGGCCTATGTAATTCTGAATTGTGCCCTTCTCTCCTTGGAATCATAAAGGGTCTTGCTCGGCTTCTACCGGTCATTTTACATCTAGATATCGTGCTTGTGCACCAGTGTACAGCATCGCTTGCAGATTAGTTGCAGGTCCCAGTGGTCAGGAGGTATACTCTTGTCGTTTTAATACTCTTAATCAGGGGGGGTTTATTCACGCAGGTCCACTGTCAGGCATCATAATGTGTACACTCATCTTACATGCTTCGGTATACCGCCTCCCTCCCTAGACTGGTACCGGTTCTTCTACGCGGACGGTCAAATAAGGACGCTGCTCTAACCCCCGAATCTATAAAGGCCATGTATAACATCAGCCCTAGCATCAAGCACACAGCATGCATTGGCCGAGACATGGCGGACTCCCGGTGGTTCGGGTACATGTTGTGTCTTTCTGCGAGATCTCCCGGGTCGTTGCACGGCAGGTCGATTGTACGTGGTGCTACCACACAAACGACTTGAGGGGAGGGTTGTTTACCGGCGGGTGTGAAGCCAATCACAGGAGGGGAAAAAAAGGAGAAAAGGGCCCCGGGTTGCCTTTGAAAGGGTGGCAAGCCAAAGAGAAAAATAAAAATAAAAAATCAAACATTGACCTCCCACACGTACAGCAACCCCGTCCTTTTCTCGTCGTCGTTGAAGAAGCCGTTCCACCCCTCCCAGACGCGACGCAGCTCGACCCCTAGGCTCGCGCCGTCGTCGGCAAAGAAGCGCCGTAGGTGGTCCTCCACGCCCTCGAAGCCGACAATGTACCGCGGCAGCAGCTCGCGCCGGAGTCGATCGCCGGCGCCGGGGGAACCCCAGACCTCGGTGGCCAGGAACGCGGCGGGGTCGGCGTAGAAGCGGTCCGCCTCGGTGGCGTACTCGGCGCGCTCGCGGCTGCCAGGCTCGGTGTGGACGGGCGGCTCGCAGGTCAGGGCGCGGGCGCGCAGGCCGCGGTGGACGAGGTGCGAGCGCCAGGGGGTCGTGTGGCACGGGACGAGGAGGAGGGCGAACGGCGGTCCCGTGGTCGTGGTCGGCGGTCCCGTCCCGGCCGGTGCGAGCGGGGCCGACGACGACGACGACGACCCCTCGTCCCCGGGACCGGCGATGGCGGCCCAGTCCGACGCAAGCTGGTCGGCGTGGGTGCGCTCGTACTCGCGGCGCAGGAAGTGCAGGACCGAGATTGGAGCCTGCTGGTGGAACGAGGCGAGGTACACGCCCACGATGGCGTTGGCGGCCACGCAGCCCAGCAGGAAGTTCTTGCGCCTGAGCCGTCGTCTCGAAGGGCTTTTGTTGACGGTTTTCGTCGTTGTCGTTGTCGTCGTCGTGGTGACCGGTTGAGCGGCCTCAGTGGTGGTGAAATATGCATGCACGTGAGGTGCCGCTATGACGTGGAGGATCGGGAGGAGCGGGTATATGAAGCGGACCTCCTTGTGGGTGATTGTCGACAGGGCCCCGATCAGGGACAGCACGCTGTACGACAGAGCCTTGACCGCGTTGGACTGTGACGCCGTCAGGCCCGGCACGGGGGCGAGTCCCGTGGCCCTCCACAGGCCCAGGCAGGCGAACGGGAGGAAGGTGGTGGTGAGCAAGGGGAGGCCCTGCGAGAGGTAGTAGTGCCAGTCGTTGCGGCCGTAGAAGACGGACAGAGACTGCGAGAGGTTGAAGTGGAGCCAGTTGAAGGGGGGGAATGCCCAGAATCCAAAGTAGAAGCGGTCTGCCAGGGCGGACACGGCCAAGACCGAGAGCCCACAGACGAGTATGTTGACGACGATATGGGCAAACATGGCCGGCGTGAGTGGGGAGGTGCCGTCCAGGGTGAGGCGTGTCACGGTCACGGTGAGTATGGCGATCCAGAGGAGGAGGTTTGTCGGCCTCAGAACCACGGCTATGGCTGCAAGAAGCAGGGATTTCCGCATGGACAACCAAGTGCTTGCCTGCCCTTTCTTATCGTGGCTCTCTGGGCACCCGAGCAGATTCCACGGCCAATGATAGAGAGCCATGACAGTTAGGGTGGTCTCAATGGAGTTGGAAAAGGTCCTCGTGGAGCAGTACCATTGCCACGGGTTCAGCATGGTCAACAGAAGCTATGTATAGGGAGGGCTTGCTATTAGTCCAGTCGTTTGACGGTACCGAAGAGACCCAGGCAAGACATACGGCAGTATAAGAAACACCGCCGGTTCGGCCGTAGATGGTCATCGCCAACTGCCATGTATAGTAGTCTCCAAGAGCAGCAAAGAGGGCCTGCAAAACTTTGGGCCCAGCTATCAAGACGGATGCAGAAACATCAGGGCGGGCGTGCATGAGCTTCAAGACATTCCGGAGGACAGTGTAGACGGCCCCGAAGAGGGCAGGATGCAAGGAGGAGCGAAGTTGGTATTGCCATTCCTATGAAGGGACGATATGGTCACATTCGAGCGAGATATTAGTCTGAGAAGAAGCCAGCTAAAAGGCAAACTGCCTGGTGGGTGATTTGTGTGAGATATCTAGACAGACGGGCAGATGCCCGTTGCTCAAGAGGGGGGCATGATGTTTCCAAACCTACCCAGGTCATCCAAGCTCCGCCCTCAGTCCCGAACGCTATCCTCCATGCCGGCTCCAGAGCCTGGAAATACTCATCGGGCTGGAAAAAGGTCCGCACGCAGAGAGCGTTGACGACGCGAAAAGCTATGAGCAAGTAGAGGACCTCTACATCTCGCGACTTCATCCTGTGCAAAGGGCTTTTATTTTGGGTGACTGCTGGTGGATTAGAGGTTTCTGCACCTCATGAATCTTGCTTTTTGGCCTTGGAGGTATTAAATCATCGACGGACCGAAGTTTTGTGAAGCATCGGCTGTGCTGGGCTGAGTTGGACGGGCTGGCACATGACAAGGTGTGGCATATCATTCATATCCGGCCTCTTGGCGATGCAACTTGTTTTGTTGCTAACGTGTCAGCTATAATTGGCCACTCCCACCTCGTCTTGTGGTGGACCCCACCAAGGGTGCTTTGCTTAGGTACCTTTCAATAATGTTCTCAGCCCCCGAAAGAGGACCACATCGCCTAACACTCAAGCAAGACACCACAAAAGGCCATTGGGATTACAGAGCAGAGGAGAGAGACAGACTATTGGTGAAAGGAAATACAGGCCGCCATGTCAGTTCGCATTCGATATAACACACCATGCAGGACTCGACTCAAGCTACAGGTGGTGACCTTATTCGTGTTGGATCACCGAGTCGCGTAGTGCTCTTTTCGCCGGCGCATTGCCTCTCCGGCTTGCCTCGGCACCTAACCAAGGTAGTAAAAGTAAGGTAGGTAGGTAGGTAGTTTGCCACTGGAGACGACCATTCAATGAATATACCATCTAATTATTACTCAAGTAGGCAAGGAATACAGTGGTATTTATCTCAACAAACAACAACAGGAATAGCAATTCTGCGGCCTAGCTGGCCTGGCTGGCTGCAATGCATGCACTGACTGTCTTTGTGTGTCATCAAAACCGACCGCAAAGCTGCCTGACCCGTCTGGTGTTGGTGTCCCGGTTCGGCTTAAAAAGCCCTGTGACGGCATGCCGGGGCCCGCTCCTGGCCGCCCCGCGTCCAAATCAATACTAATACATTGCATCTCCTTCGTGCGGGCGCCCCCGCGAGTCTTCACCTTTCTTACCATAACCATTGAAACCCTCCACTGCCTCTTTCTGTCTATTTAAACGCTCTGCTGGATACAGATCAAACGACCAGAACTAGACAACAGTACTTAGTTGTATTTGCTCCAAACTCATCTCATCTCCGTCCCCTTTACAGTCCTCCACTTCAACGGCCGAGTATACAATCCGCCCCCCCACCGTCCAAAAACGCCTCAACTTGACCTACCGTAAACTAGAGGCATTGCTACCTAGGTACCCTTCACGGCCATGGCTCCCTCAGCAAACAACGGCGACAGCACCGCCGCTTCGTCGCGGTTCCACGCCTCCTCGACCAAGACAGCCATCGCGGCCGAGAGCGAGTATGCCGCCCACAATTACCACCCCATCCCCGTCGTCTTCGCCCGCGCCCAAGGCGTCAACGTCTGGGATCCAGAGGGCAACCAATACCTCGACCTCCTATCAGCCTACAGCGCGGTCAACCAGGGCCACTGTCACCCGGAGCTGGTCAAGGCCCTAGCCGAGCAGGCCGGGCGCCTCACGCTGAGCTCGAGGGCGTTCCACAACGACGTGTTCCCCGTGTGGGCGGCCAAGGTGCGCGACATCTTTGGCTACGACATGGTGCTGCCCATGAACACGGGCGCCGAGGCGGTCGAGACGGCCATCAAGATCGCGAGGAAGTGGGCCTACAAGGTCAAGAAGGTGCCGCAGGGCAAGGCGCTCATCTTCAGCGTGGCCGACAACTTCCACGGCCGGACCATGACCGCCATCTCGCTGTCCACCGACCCGGAGTCGCGCGACAACTACGGCCCGTACGTCCCCAACATCGGGGCGGGGTGCCCTACCACGGGCAGGCACATCAGGTACAACAACGTGGACGACCTGCGGATCGTACTGGAGGCGCACGGGCACGAGACGGCGGCCTTTATCGTGGAGCCCATCCAGGGCGAGGCGGGCGTCGTCGTCCCGGACGACGACTACCTCGGGAAAGTGCACGAGCTGTGCAAGAAGCACAACGTGCTCTTCATCTGCGACGAGATCCAGACGGGCATCGCCCGCACGGGCAAGATGCTGTGCTGCAACTGGGCGGGCATCAAGCCCGACATGGTGACGCTCGGCAAGGCCATCTCGGGCGGCATGTACCCCGTCAGCTGCGTGCTCGCCGACAAGGAGGTCATGTCGGTCATCGAGCCGGGGACGCACGGGTCCACCTACGGCGGCAACCCGCTCGGGTGCGCCGTGTCGATCCGCGCGCTGGAGCTGGTCGAGGAGGGCAACCTCGCGGACCGGGCGGAGCGCCTCGGCAAGATGTTCCGAGACGGGGTCGAGGCCTTTAACTCGCCCATCATCCAGCTGGTCAGGGGCAAGGGGCTGTTGAACGCGGTCGTCATTGACGAGTCGGCGGCCGGGGGGAGGTCTGCGTGGGATCTCTGCATGCTGCTAAAGTCCAAGGGATTGTTGGTAAGTT
>JASAOQ010003232.1:33200-50701 GCA_031306065.1 Pseudopyricularia cyperi | reverse complement strand
GTCTTGGGGACCGGGGTGTCGGCCATGAGGATGGCGAGGCGGGTTGGGGGTTTGGCGGCCATTTTTGAGGGGGGGTGGCGGTAGAGGTGTGCAGACTGTCGACACTATACGGAAGAGTCTATTGGATAGAGAGGAAGACGGCAGATATAGACGAGGTAAGGCAAGGTACCTATGTGAATGCGACAAGATGGTGCTGTCGTTATTGTCTTGTATGTACCCCCACTATTCGATATCCGGCCTGATACCGGCAGCATCTGATCTGATCTAATGCGACTCTTCCCATCCATCATCCATCTCCATGGGGACACTTGAGGATTCGCATCACCCCATGTCCCTGCCCACTTTATCATGCGCAGGCGCCGCCGTTATCGGCCTCAAGCGATGACGATATAGTGGGCAGAATTCACTGCAGTCAGTGAGGGCGGTCTGACCCTTGGGCAACCCCGCCAGTGAGTGGTAGTATCGCCATGTTGATGTTGGATGCAAAGCCTCGACTCGAAACATGAGATTATTCCGTTGTATTACCTCCGTTGCTTATCTATTTTAGAATCTCCTTTGGCTTCCTGCATCTTCGTTATATCCAAGAATTCCTAATCCCTAATAACAACATCCTACACCCGCAATCATGTCCAAATCACCACATCCTCTCTCCATCAAGGCGTTCTTCGGCGCCGCACGACGAGCCTTGACCACGCCCAAAAGCTCGCGAAAAGCTCCACTACACCTTGTTGTCGGGAACGAGGCTGCTGGTACGCATCTTTGGGAGGCTGGCCTCCAGTCAGTTTCACAAAGATTCCTGCAGGCCACCAACTAACCATCCATCTCAACGCCAGACCTCGACTCCTTCTGCTCCGCATTCCTTTACGCCTACCTACGCTCACACACGCCACCAAACTACACTCTACACATCCCCCTCGCGAATATACCACTTGAGGACTTTCACCTCCGCAAAGACGTCGAGTGGCTCTTTCAAAATGCCGGCGTGCGTCCCGACGACATGATCTCGCTATCCCACCTTCCAGATGATCTCGAGCCGCAGGACACAAAGTGGATTCTGGTGGACCACAACCAGCTCACGGGTCCATTGTCAGATAGAGGCTTCGGGGACAGTGTTGTCGGCTGCATAGACCATCATGTCGATGAAGGCGCCGTTCCCATAGACACAGGAGACGAGCCAAGGGTCATCCGCCCGTGCGGAAGCAACGTCAGCTTGGTTATCGAGTACTGCAGGAATACTTGGGATCGAATGGCGATAGAAGCGACCAAGGACAAGAGCACCGATATCCTGGCACAGCTGGCACTCTTAGCCATGGGCCCTGTGCTGGCTGATACACACTGCCTGAAGTCCAAGTCCAAGACGACGCCTCTCGATTGCGAGACGGCAGACTTGCTCGAACCGCTGATCGAGACCGAAAAGCCAAACCCAAATTACAACCGCACGCGTTATTTTGAGGTGCTTGGTCGCCTCAAGGAGGATATAACCGGATTTACCTACCGCGACGTCATGCGCAAGGATTACAAGGAATGGACGTCTCAAGGCAAACACGGCCACCAGCTTCTCGGCATAGTTGGGGTTCCTCAAAGTCTCGAGTACCTGCTCGACAACGTGGGGCCAAAGGACGACCTAATTAACGAGCTGCGCAAGTGGGCCTTGGAGCGCAAGCTGACCATGGCCAGCATCATGACGGTGCGGCCTGACGGCGACGGCTTGGCGCGCGAATTGCTACTCTGGGCGCTGAACAAGAGTGCAGTTGCGGCGGCAAGGGAGTTCGCCGACAAGTACGCAGAGGAACTGCAACTAGAGCCCTGGGGCCACAGTGGCGAGCTGAACGACTACGGCGACGAGCCGGACCGGACCGAGTGGCGCCGGTGCTGGCATCAGTGCAACAAGGAGCACAGCCGCAAGCAGGTCGCGCCTATGCTGAGAGAGGCGATGAAGGGCCCTGTTGTCGGCTGAGGTATACACTGTCTGTATGCGCTGGTGGCTGAGGCTGGGCGGATCGATGGGTAGATATCATGAGGTATAAGGGCCCATCATGTTTCCATTTTTGGCAGGCCGAGGTTCGGTAATCCCTACGGCCCCATATACCTGTTACCCCTCCTGATGGTTGACAAACATCATGTTCTTTGTCTAGTGACACTTGGTAAGATACCCGTACTTGATAATGCTGTGTCAGAAAACAGATCGAGTTCCATTGCAGTCATAGTAGCAAGCATTATTACATTTAGTCCGTTGTTGTTCAGTTTGTCTGGATAACCAACTGCTGGCCAGATATTGTACGACACTCACACCGCACATCCGGGATCGACAAGAATAAAGGCGACTATGGCGATATACTCGATCCGCGAGGAGGCGAACCGCATCTTTCGTGACATCCTGCTCAAGGACCTGCGCCTCCAGCTTCCCCCAAAAGTGCTCTCTGCCGCCTCTCGCACGTCTTTTATAACATCAACCATCGACACCCCTTACCTCCCCATCCCGGTCAAGTTCACCGAGACTAGTTCGGCCCTATGGGCTCTCGCAGCAACATTCGGCTCTGCCATCGCCAAGGAACGCTATGATGTCGAGCAAAATGCCACAGTGAACACTGATATCGCCTCGCTCTTCCTCATCTCGGCAGCCCTTGCCCGCGTTGATGGTACAATGGTCGGGGACCCGTCTTTGGCAGCACGCTGTGCAAAGTAAGATACTGGCCGTATGGGTGAGCCCTGGCGCCGGCTCTGCACCAACATCTACCCGACCAAGGACGGCAAGTGGTTTCATCTCCACGGCAGCATGGACTCGGACCGCTCTCTGACCATGTTGGGTCTCCCCAAGGAGAACCCGGGCCTGGAGTCTGACGAGGACATCATTAAGAAGTACTGCGAGACGGTCAGCCAGTTCGACTCGAGCTGGCTCGACCTCGAGGCGAACGAGCACTACCGCCAAGCCGGAACCGTGTGCCTGACGCCGGACGAGTTTCGCGCCACGGAGCAGGGAAAGGCGACTGCTGATGACGCCATCTATCTTCTTGAAAGCCGTGACGTGGACCTCCTTCTCCCCGTGCCCTACCCGTCCGTCATTGGAAAGCGACGCCCGCTCGAAGGCCTCAAGTTGCTGGACCTCTCGCGCGCCATCGCGGCCCCGACTGCCGCCAAGTTGGCCGCCTTGTTCGGTGCGACCGTAATCCGTGTTTCCAACGACAGGCAGCCCGACATTGGCGCCCTCCTGCTGGACGGCAACCTGGGCAAGCACGACGTGACGCTGGATCTCAAGACGGACGAGGGCCGGGCGGCGTTGAGGAAATTGATCGAGGACGCCGATGTCGTTCTTGACGGCTACCGTCCCGGCGCATTGGAGCGGCTCGGCTTCGGGGTCGACTACCTGCATGGGCTGGGGCGGAGGCGCGGCAGGGGCATCGTTGTGTTGCGGGAGAACTGCTACGGCTGGAAGGGCCCGTGGGCGAAGAGGTCTGGTTGGCAGCAAATTTCGGACTGTGTGACGGGCGTCAGCTGGTTGATGGGGCGGTTTTTGGAGCTTGACGAGCCGGTTGTCCCGATGCTGCCCAACTCTGACTACCAGTACGTTACTTTTTTTTCTTCTTCTTGCTTGTTCTGGGAGTGAACCTTACACCAGGACTCCAACCCCTCAGAACCGGCCTCATCGGGCTCATCGGCATCCTCAACGCCGTCGACAAGCGCGCGACCGAGGGCGGCAACTACCTAGTCAGCGTATCGCTTAATCAGTACAACAGCTTCCTCCTCTCGCTGGGCGAGCACAGTGACAAGGTCAAGAAGCAGTTGCGGGAGCTGCACCCGGGCGTCAGGCCGCGGCACCACGACGACATGTGAGTGCTGTTCGCCATGGCGCTTGCGACGCTGCAAGCCAACGTTCCGAAGCTGCTGCGCCCGTCGTACTTTGGCAACATCGCCAGCAGGTTCGGCCAGGATCGGGACGAGACGCTGACGTATCTGCGCGGCGCGGTCGGGTATGACCTCACGGAGCTGGGGTATGATGTCGGCAGCTGCTTTCCTGGCACGCATCAACCGGTGTGGCGGAAGGAGGAGAAGGCTGCGGGGGATTTCATTTCTCGAACTTGAATTTGGCTGTCGGGCGTATAGACAAAAGGAGAAAAAAAAAAGATTCATCTTTGGTCATGATCCATTATAATTAAATCTAGCATCTTGGATGCGTTGTATGTTGTTGGAGGTTTAGTAACATGCCACCGGCCAATCCAGGGTCGACCCCGTGACCATAACAGTCCACGACAGAGACACAAACAAAGGCCTCAGTTCGCCACGCACTTGAGATCGGCGACATTGTCGTGATTCCACCCGTCCGTGGGCGTCAGCTCGGCCAGGTCCTTGCACAGCAGCAGGAACTCGACGCTCACGCAGTCCTGGGGCGCGCTCTGGTCCTCAAACACATATCTCGGCATCAGGGCGGAGGTGGTGAGCAGGTTCCGCCTGCACACGACCCACGAACCTGGCGCGGGCCCAGCCAGTGCCGGGACACCGTCGGGGCGGGTGTATGCCGCCAGACCCTCGGTGGCCTGGTTGTTGCGGAACGACAGGACGGTCTCGCCCTCCTGGGGGTTCCGTGACAAGACTGCGGAGAGCGGAAACGCTCCCGGGACGTCCAGCGTGAGCTTCTGCGACGTCGTCTCTGGAGCGCCATCGAGGTAGAAGGTCGGGTTCTTGGTCTTGTCGCGGTCGCGGGCCACGACGACGGAGGCGTAGAGGCCCGTCGAGACGCGCTGCAGGCCCATCACCCAGGCGTTGTTGGCGGCGTTGTCCGGTTCGATGGCGCGCAGGTCGCCCAGCACGGCGAGCTGGAAGGCCTTGCCTGTTATGACGGAGGGGCCGCCGCCTGCGCGCGGGGCGATGGGGTTGGCGCTGGCGAGGCCGAGGGCCGCGGCGAGGATTGTGGATGTGGTGAAGTGCATGTTGTTTGAGAGGTGTGAGGGATGTGAGTGATGGGATGAGTCGGAAAGCTTAGCAACCTGTAAGTAGATGCAGGATGAATCTGGGGATGATATTGGGATGTGCTTCAGCCGTGGCGATGATTAAGCTCTCTCGTCGGGGTTTTATACAATTAAAATTCAGGCTGTTTGTGTCCTGCAGGTCATGTCGTTACCGGTCGTGTAGAACCAACGGGTAAGCAGCACAGAAACGCCCTCGAATGATTGCGATACGAGATTTTGCAGTAAAAAGATACTGCAAAGGCCAGCGCTTGTGTCGATTGAGCCAAGATGCAACCACAGTTGACGCCGTGGAGGAATTACGACAAAAGAACAAAGATAGCTTAAGGAGGCAGGTTGCCACACACGACGTAGGACGTATGTTGCAATGATGCAGGCCGATCGAATACCCAGATAGGAATTGGTTGACTCGGCTAAAGCGGCCAGAGTTGATGGCTGCGTGGGATCATGTTTGTTGCCTGATCAATCCCATCCTGCAGATCTGCATCTGCATCGTGTGAAATGAATGAATACGAGAACGGAGGAATGAGAGAGAGTGTGGAACGGCTGCCGTGCCGCTGCTATGCTGTTGGATGGATGTATGTGATGCATGAATGGCTTACACTCGAATATTCGTCCATGTCGGCGCCGAAAATAAATTACCTGCAATCAAGGGTCCTTCCCTTGGGACACGAGATTCAAGACACCCGTTCAAGACACATCTTTGTCAAACGAGGTCCTTACGGCGCAACACGGCTTATCCGGCAGCTAATATATGTCTATTTGAACACAGCCGCTAGCGTCAGATGCCATCAAGCCACCCGCCTACTACTTGGCTTTCCGCTTCACCGACTGCACTAGCCCCGACAGCTCACCACCAACATTCGCCCTGGCCTTCTTGGACCTCTTGTCCCCGTCTCCCTCGTCCGAACCTTTCCTCTTGTTGCGTCCCTTCTCCAGCAGCTTCTTCATGCCCGTCGTCGCCTTGAACTTAGGATTCGATGGGTCAATCGCAAATTCGTGGTCGTCAAACACGGCCTTGAACCGGTCGTCGTCCACGTCCATCTCAAAGTCCGGCTGCAGCAGGTTCTTCTCCCCACCTGCCGCCTCCTTGGCCGCCTGTCTCTTGGCCGCCTTGCCCTTGAGCTTCTTTTGCTTGGCCTTTTCCAGCTTGAGGATCTCGTTCATGTCAAAGTGGCTCATCTTGGACGAAGCCGCCTTGGCCGCCGCTGGCCCGTCGACCGTGTCGTCCGCCATGATTAGCTCGAGGTTGGCCCGCTCCTCCTTCTTTTGCTTTTCCTCCGCCTCGCGAGCTTCCCTCTTCTTGCGCCGCTCCTCCTTGCGGACCGACGACTTTGTGACTGACGGCTCCTCGGGACCCTCGGTCTGGAAGAAGGGGTCGTCGAAGCCCAGATCTTCGGTCGCCTCCTGCTGCTCCCCGGTCTCGGCAGTAACGGCCTGGTCAAGTCCTTCGCGTTTCGCCCGGGCCTTTTCCCTCTTCATCTCCTTGCGCTCCCTCTCCTTGCGCTTGTACCTTTCAATCGTCGTCTCCTCGTCGGGTTCCGTCTTTTTCTCCGGCTTCCCTGACAGTGCCGGTGCAAATGTAATCTGCATGTCTCCGACGGGGCCCGATGACTTGGAGGTCTTTGGTTCTTCGCTGTCCTTGAGTCCCAAAGCCTCCCGCATCTTGCGCCTCGCAAGCTCCTTTTTGGAAAGCTTTGGCTGTGCTGCCTCGTCCCCTTCCGCGCCATCCACCACCGCGGGCTGCTCCTCATCGTCGTCGTCGTCGCTGCTGTCGCTGGCCAGGTATGCTTTCAAGTCGTTGTCGGCAATCTCTGTGCGAC
Organism: Pseudopyricularia cyperi; assembly: GCA_031306065.1. Lineage (NCBI taxonomy): Eukaryota > Fungi > Ascomycota > Sordariomycetes > Magnaporthales > Pyriculariaceae > Pseudopyricularia > Pseudopyricularia cyperi. The sequence goes on along the minus strand of JASAOQ010003232.1, from coordinate 43,917 downwards.
TGCCCCCAAACGCCCGCTTGATCGAGTCCTTGCGAGCCACCTCGTCCGGGTGCATGTCCCAGGTCAGCTTGACTTTGGAGTGCTGCAACGCATCCGTCACAAACTCGACTGGCCTGTAGTCTGTCGGGACGGCGGTGCACTCGTCTCGTGGCTCGTCGTCGAATGTGGTGTCGTCGGGCACGAATCTAAGGTCAAGGAAGTTTGAAGAGGCGAGATATTCCCTGCCGTCTACCTCGCGGTAAATGGCTTCGGCGGTTTGCTTGTCGCTGCAGACCATGATGGCGTAGTAGTATCGTAGCCGGTCTAGCTGGTAAGACCGGAGGGCGTCTGTGTCAAAGTCCTGATCATCTCCTTCTTGCAGGAGCTCCTGCTTGATCTTTTCGTCGTCCGAGTCATCGTCCGAGTCTTCGTCCTGATCGTCATCCTCGTCCTCCTGCTCGGCGCGCTTTTTGAAAATTTCCCTTGGTGGGCCCTCGACCTCCTCGTGCGCCATTCGCTCCTTGCCAAACTCGCTCGGGTAGATCGAGACTTTTTCTATCTTGCCACCACTAGGAACAAAGCTGGAGAAAACGGTGAACAAGTCAACCGACTTGATGTGATCCCAGTCGATGTTGACGATGGCTATCCTGTTTGTGACCTCGCCCAGCGGAACATCCGCCTGCTCGTCCTGGAAACGCTGGATAGACGCACCACCGGCATCCTCCTCCACCGCGGGCTCGTCGCCGTCGTCTGAATCCGAACCGGACTCGTCAGAGGAAGATTCGAACCCGCCGCCGCGTGCGGGATCGTACTTTTTGCTGGCGGCACGAAGCTCCCGCTTGACGACATCGTCGTCCTCTACCTCGACAACTGCGCCGAGGTCGTCACCCTCATCCTTGCCAGATTCGCTCCCGCTGTCGTCCTCGTCCTCGTCTTCCTCGGCCTCGTAGAGGTTCTTGAGCGCCTTTTTCTGCTTCTCGCCCGAGAGTGGGCGGCCGTATCTGTCAACCTTGGCGGTCTTGGTAAAATCGTCGTCCTTGAAAACACCGGCGAACCGCTTGTCGAGCTTGGTCTTGGTCTGGCGCTTAGAGGGGAGGCGGAACCGGGGGTCGGACTCGAAGTTGGCGAAGCGGGGATCGCTGACTTTGCTCGAGGTGGCAGATGAGGAGGCGGTACTGCCTGACTTGGACTTTTTCGCCATTTTTGGCATGTATCATAAGGAATGTGAAGTATTGAAGCACGAGGTCCTCAAAGTATGAAAGAGGTGGAAAAGGGTATAGTAGATTGCGCCCTGTCGCAAACCGCTGAATTGTTTCTCGATTGAAATTTTAGCGGGGCTGCGGAGAGAGATTTTGTTCTGCCCAAGGCGGTCAAAAAGTTGGCGAGAAGGCCCGTTTTGTCTTTATGTTCACCGAGCATGGTGATACAGCTTCACTATCTAGGTACCTACACATTTATTTTCTTCTATTACACTACTACATGGAATGGCCGCGAGATCTTTTAGCATTGATTGGATCAAGGCAGACTGACCAAGGAATTCTTCATTTCCCATTCCTAGACCACATTACCCGTCTTGGTTTTCAGCCCCCCCATAGACCATCCTACAGCACATACCGGAACTGCTTGTTCTTCATGTCACTCTCGTCCTCGTACGCATGGTCGAATCCCTCGGCCATCCCCCCAGCGTCGCGGCGCTTGTTTTCCCAAACACAGATGTAGCGGTACATCACAATCAGGATCGCAGCGACGGCGCTGGTTATCACCACCGCCAAGAAGCCGCTCGGGTACCGGGGCGCATCCGAGGCTTTGAAGCACAGAGGCCCAACAAAGTTGCCTTTTGTTTCAGTCAGTTTGTTAGCAACTTCAGGCTCAAAGGGGCACGCTGGCCAGAGCAGTATTCTGCAGAGTGAATACACTTACCGAGACAGTAGGCGATGTAGACGCCAGACGACGCGAACGAACGCTTCGTATACCCGGCCGTGTTGGCAATCTGCAGACCCATCAGGACCCCGTACCCGGCCCCGAGCGATGGCAGTATCACGCAGGCAAACAAAAGCGCGCCTTTGGCAGAGAGCGGCAAGAGCCAGAGTAGCAGTGCCGACAGGACCGTGCCACACTGAGCCCCGAAGATGAGCCAGGTCCTCCAGTTCTTCATCCGGTACGCCAAGTATGCCAGCAACAGCGTGAGAGAGCCCGCGTAAAAGCCCAGGGGCGCTGTCAGAAGCAACGAGTTGAGTGTTGAGTAGCCGAAGCCATTGATGATCTGGGACAGTGGACAGGTTTTAGATTGATGCTTGTTAGGGGTAGAATTATCGCTTTCAGCTCACGGCGCGGCACTTACGATGGGAACGAACGTGCTGATGGGCCCGTTTGCAATCATGGACAGAAGCGCAACGGAGAAGACGATCCAGAACTTGATGTCTAGCAACAGCTCGAGCATCTGCTCTTTCTTGAATATCTTGTTCCTAACGCCCGCGTTGTTCTCCCGCAGCCGGGCAGCGAGGATATACCGCTCTCGGGCGTCAAAACCCTTGGCGCGGACGGGGTCCGGTGGTAGCACGAAGAAGAGGGCAATTCCCCAAACGATGGTGACTAACAGAGATGTTTTAGAACAGGGTGTTTGTTTGAGCAGTAGTGCACTTTTGAGGGATGGCTTCTTACCGCTGCCTCCAAAGATGTACATATAACGCCAAGACGAGACGCCATCACCAATCAGGCCAAACCCGTAGTTGATCAGGAATGAAAAGACGGCAAAGTATCCTGTGCAGCTGTACCATACGCCCATACGCAATGCCTGCTCGGGCTTTTTGTACCACATGCCAACGATAACTGAAGCGCGGCGTTAGACTGGAAGACACTCATGGCAATTCCAAGGCAAAGAGAACGGGCACGGCACTCACGCATGAACATGGGGCTCACTCCGGCCTCCAAGAGGCCCAGGAAGAACCGCTCGATATAGAGACCCTGCCAGTCTTTGCAGGCAATCGTTAGGAGGAGGCAGACACCCCACAGCGTCACAATGCCCGAAGCCACACGCTCGACGGGGTATCGTTGAGCAAGGGCCCTGTAAGCAGTTCTGTTAGGCTGATATCCGTCCCAAGTCTTGAAGAGAATGAGATTTGACAGTACACACATGGCAGGGTAGGAGCCAATGATGAAGCCCAAGTAGAACATGCTGGCAGACCAGGCATAACGGTCACCGGTGAGACCAAGTTCCGTACGGAGGCCGAACAGAGCTGCCTGGGACAACATGGCCTTGTCGTAGTACTGAAGCCCGTATGTGCTGGAGCAAATTGTAAAATTAGCACGACAATAAGCTGCACCCAGAAATACCAGAGTCGGCGCACGTACAAGCACAAGACCGGCATCAACTTCCAGTCCACCTTCCTACGAAGCTTGGCCTCCTCCTCTTCCGTCCACTCTGGTTCCCCGTTGTAGTTCTCAAGAACCTTCAGAGCCTCGTCTCGGTAGAGTGTGTCGACAGGCTTGTTTGGAGTATCTTTTGGATCGGCAACGGCTGCCGCCGGGCTCTTTTCAATGTCGGACATGATGTTTTGCGAATGGACGGATTCAAAGACAGTGGTCCTCAAAACGCAATTATCCAACAGAGCCCAGAGCAGAGCTCTACGGGCATGCTCAGTTCAGCAGGATGGGGGGCAAGACCTCGACTATCTACCAAAAAGACAACACCGATGCTTTGCTATTATACAACTTAAACGCCGATAAAATCAAAGTTTTCTCTGCCATTTGGTGCTATCCCACGCTGAAACAATGCTTAAAATGTTTGCGCATCTTAAACAAGCCCCGCCATCGTCAAAGAAAACCTAGACTAGGTACGAAGCATAGTTAGCAGTAATAGCACTACTCATAAAGTCCCGCAAGTTATCTCGGCACTGACCGTTCGCCGAGCAACTGCTGGATCAAGACCCATGAGTTGACGAGAAAATAACGGGGGAGAGGAGTTTGGTGAAATATCAAAAAGCCGCTCGAGTCATGTTTGCTTTCGAGCAAAACCTTATCAAGCAATGCCATCAGGATGGTAGCACTCCCGTAGTATGGCGCCCGAAGCGGACCCGTACTTGACCGATATTACCTCCCAAGGGGGGTCGGGTAGGCTCCGCCGTGTGCCCGGATGAGGGTCCTTCCGTTCGTCTTTTCCAAGTGGAAATGTGCCCTCCATGGCGCCACATTGCTGCCACCCTAATCAATCTGGGTCTCTCTGCTTTTCGACCGATCAAGGCGGACGGACCATGGACCAACCAAGAACCAAGGCAATGCTGCCCGAAGAACCCACGATGGATCGTTACAACGGCAGTGTGCGCCGTGTCAAAGTACAGTTAAGTAGTACACAAACATGCCCGAGGCAAAATGTGCACATCAGTCCCATCTCCCGAAAGCCGCAACCGCAATCTGGTCCGCGAGACCCCTACCCCAGGGACTGAGGGCACCTTTGCAGACCCCCCCAGGCCGGTCACACGTGGGAGGTTGCAAGGGAAGAGGTGGGATGTAGGATGGAGATGACTCCAAGAGAAGCGTTTGTAATTATCGCTACGGTTGCAACAGTCGGCAATGGTTTTCGACGGTGTGCCCAAGGTTCTCACCCCGAGGTCCGAGGGAGTGCTTGGCAGATCAAATGGAAACATACCATCATTATATGCTCCCGCAGTAGCCGCTGGCAAATCGACACTTTAACTAATTTCCGTAGTTACCGTTCCATGGTCCAAATCCATGAATATACGCAGGGAGAAGGGGTTAACGATTGACAACCTTTTCTTTGGCTTCAGACATCTAGTTGAGCGTTGTGTCTCAGGCCGTCGATGACTGGACAGATCCTATCAGACCAACATTTGGCGTTGCGATTGGTCTCAAACTTAAAAGAGCTAGATTCATGGTCACAATTAATATAGCTAATATGGTAGTATAAAGTAGTTAGTATATGAGGTGGGCGCAACTCGCAGAAACGGAACGCAAGAAACAAGATTGCGGCAATATCTCCACATGTAGCTGTGGGACATGCTAGGGCGAAATGAACTTGATGTCTGGGACTGTGGGGCGGCGAATGTCGGGGAGCACTTGACTAGTCAGTAACCATAGCACGGCGTACCTCGTATATGTATCGTGTCTGGAGACGATAGCGCCCTGTGGACATCTTGAGGTAGGCGGGAGCTCTGTGGTCTGGCATATTGCTCCTATCCCGTTCTTAGAGAGGCCTCAATCATCTGGGTCGACAAATAGCAGCTTGCCTCCGACCAACGCAGAGCAAATGCAATCAATATGAGCTCGGCATTTCGACAGGCTAACAAAGACTTGGACTATGATGTCCTCGTCATAGGGGGCGGGCTCTCTGGGATATATACCCTACTTCGAGTACGCGAGCTTGGCCTCCGTGTCAAGGCCATCGAGGCAGGGGAGGCAGAAGGCGGCACTTGGTTTTGGTGAGGATTAGCCCTTGTCAAACAACTACATGTTCGCCATCATGCAGAGCTATTGTTGACAACCCGCTGCTCTGCTCAGGAACCGCTACCCCGGGGCCCGGTTTGACTCGGAGTCGTTCTCGTACATCTTCTCCTTTTCTCAGGAGGTGCTTGACGAATGGAGTTGGACGGAGCAGTATGCGCCGCAGCCCGAGACGTTGAGGTACATCAACTACCTGGTGGACAAGTTCGACCTCAAACGCTCCATGCAATTCAACACGCGCATAAAGTCGATGAGGTTTCGCAGCGAAAGCAACTCGTGGCTGCTCACTGACGACCAGGGGCGCGAGTACACGACGCGCTTCGTCGTCACAGCCATCGGCATTCTCAACGAGCCCACGCTGCCCGACATCCCTGGAGTGGGCGACTATAAGGGCCAGGCGTGGCATACGGCGAGATGGCCAGCTAACCACGAGGAGGGTCTGCGAGGTAAGCGCGTCGGCATAATCGGAACGGGCGCGACCGCAATACAGACGATCCAGTCCATATACAAGGACTGCGTCAGCTTGACCGTATTCCAACGTACGCCGAACTGGACTGCCCCTCTGCGGAATACCAAAATATCGCCCGATGAGATGAAGGAGATCCGAAGCAGGTATCGAGATATTTTCAAGGCCTGCAACGAGAGCTACTCATGTTTTGTCCACAAGAGCGATACGAGGAAGACGACAGAATGGGACGAGAAGGAGCTGCTGGAACATTGGGAAAACCTATACTCGAAGCCGGGATTCGCCAAGGTGCTGTCCGTGTCGTCCGACATATACACCGACCGCAAGGCAAACAAAATGTACAGCGACTTTATGGCCAGCAAGATCCGGGCCCGTGTCAAGGACCCTGTCGTGGCAGAAAAGCTGATCCCCAAATGTCACGGCTTCGCGACAAGACGAGTCCCGCTGGAGAGTGGCTACTATGAGGCCTTCAACGAGCCGCACGTGAGGCTGGTTGATCTGCACGAGACGCCGATTGCTCGGATAACTGAGAAGGGTGTGGCTTTGGAGACGACCAAGGCTGACGGAGAGCAAAAGCTGGAGGAGGTTGAGCTGGATGTGCTGATATATGCGACGGGGTTTGATGCGACGACAGGCTCGTTCCGGGCTATCGATATCGAGGGCGTGGACGGCAAGAAGCTCTGGGACGACAGTTGGGCCCACGGCGTTTGCACATATCTCGGCTTGACGGTCCCGGGCTTTCCAAACATGTTTATGGTGATGGGTAAGTAAAACGGAGCACGAAACTGGCAAGGATGAAGTGAGACCAGAGAAGAGGAAGGGCGAAGAAACGTCGGCAGTTGCTAACACCCACGTGCGCGTCAGGCCCTCATCAGATGTTTGGCAACATCCCCCGGTCGATAGAGTACGCGAGCGACTGGGTGACCGACGCGATAAAGTTTGCGAGCAACCGCAACCTGCTGCGCCTGGAGGCAACCCAGGAGCTTGCTGATGCATGGTACAACCATGTAGAAGCATCCGGGGTCGGGTTGCTAATCAACGAAGTGGATTCGTGGATGACTGGAGTGAACAAGAATCTCAAGCACAAGCAGAAGAGGTCTTTGATGAGGTATAATGGGCCAGCGCCGGGGTACAGGCAGAGGTGCGACGACGTGAAGGCGAGAGAGTACAAAGATTTCAAGTTGGTCTTTGGCAGTCAATAGAAGCCTATACAAGCGACAATATGTAGCTGGATAGTCTAGACTAGACTAGGTGGAAGGAGAAAAGAAAAACCAAGCATGGACTCGACAACATGATGAAGGTCGGCCATCATTTGTCGTGATTTGGATGCTCCGGCAAAGTGCCAAACCACGTGACGTGACGATGTTTGAGACGGTGCAAAGTGCACAGTTATTTGTATCAATTCATACTGTCCTTGGTCGTGATGGAAAAGATGCCAAATGCAATCCATGGCAACCGATCGACCGCGAGCCCGCTCCCCCATCTTTTGACAGTGCGCTACCCCTAAGTCATAACCAGCCAGCCACCCTATCTACAGGCATCCTTCATACAGGGAAGCTCGGTTCTCTGGCGAGGACTCCCTCCCGGTGGGACAAGATGCCGTCCCGTGCTTGCCTTCTCCGTGCACCTCGTCGCCATCTTGGCCGACAATTGTTCCGAACCCCGCGACGACATGCCTCGACAACTCCCACTCCATCCTCCCCAGCACAGTCTTCCGTTCTTGGCTCAGGCGCCCGCGTTTTCTTGTACTCTGCCGCGACAGCAGTGACGGCTTACGCAACATATCTCTACACAACAGACACCCGGGCCAACCTGCTGCACCGTTACATCGTTCCGCCGCTCATCCGCACATTCATCCCAGACGCCGAGGATGCGCACCACTTCGGCACGGCGGCCATGAAGGCCCTTTTCCGCACGGGACTGAACATTCGAGACCGCACCATCGCTTCAGACGAGCCCATCCTGGGCGTTACTGTATTTGGCCATAGGCTGGCCAATCCCATTGGCATTAGCGCCGGCCTCGACAAAGATGCCGAGATCCCAGATGCCCTTTTTGCCCTTGGCCCCGCCATAGTCGAGGTCGGCGGAATCACCCCACGGCCGCAGCAGGGCAACCCCCGCCCGCGCGTTTTCCGCGTCCCCTCCATCGACGGACTCATCAACCGCTACGGACTCAACAGCGCCGGCGCCGACGCAGTAACCCGCACGCTCAGGGCCCGCATGTGGCAGTTTGCACGCGATAATGGCTTGACTGAGGCTGACGTCCTCGAGGGCCGCGCAGGCGTGCCCGTCGGCTCCCTCACCCCTGGCCGACTGCTGTGCGTGCAGATTGCCAAGGCGAAGGAGACGGACGAGAGCGACATCGAGGCCGTGGCGAGGGACTACACGCACTGCGTGTCCCGGCTAGCGCCCTACGCGGACGTGCTGGTCGTCAACGTCAGCAGTCCCAACACGCCTGGCCTGCGGGACCTGCAGCGCTCGGGCCCGCTGGCCAGCATCCTGTCGGCCGTGGTGGGAGAGACGCGCGCCTCGGCGGCCAGGTGCGGCAGGGCCGCGAACCCGCCGCGCGTCATGGTCAAGGTCTCGCCGGACGAGAACTCTGACGCCCAGGTCGAAGGCGTCGTGCAGGCCGTCTGGGGCAGCGGCGTTGACGGCGTCATTGTGGGCAACACGACCAAGAGGCGCGACGTCGTGCCACCGCGCATCGAACTCTCTAACAAGGAAGTGGAGAACCTGCACGAGACGGGAGGGTACTCTGGTCCGCAGCTGTTCGACCGCACGGTCGAGTTGGTAGCGAAATACCGCAAGGCGCTTGACGGGCATTCGTTCAGCAACACGAGCCACCACCTCGCACAGGCGCCTGAGAGTGGTGCCGATGCGGAGGAGGTTTCTGCACAGGCGGGCGCTGCGGCCCTCATTCCCCCGCCACCGACTAAGAAAGAGCGCGAGGAGCAAAAGGTTATCTTTGCGACGGGTGGCATAACCAACGGGCAGCAGGCGTTGGCGGTGTTGAACGCGGGTGCCAGCGTGGCCATGATCTACACAGGAATGGTCTACGGCGGTGCGGGAACTGTAACCAGGATAAAGAGCGAGATGAAGAAGCAGTTGACAGAGTCTTGAGTTTTTGATTATATATACTCTCGAGACAAAGGAATAGACTAGAATTTTCAACTGAAGAAGGACACCAACCAGCCCAGGGCACTGCTACAAGCGAACTACAGCATTGAATCAGACACATGCTCGGAAATTTGCCAGGAATTTCACTTTGAACCCAACATAAACCTGCAAAGGCCCAGCATTCTTGTTGCTCGGAATAAGAGTTGTCATCGCCAGTCGTCTTGGAACCCGACGGTTCAATATCAAGGGGCTGATATCGCTGGCCCTTGGCAAGGACCCGCCAGAACAAGTGCCGGCCGGGGCCTTGTCCTTGTCGTCGTATGTTGCGCCGCCTTGATCGAACGACCGCCGCACGACCCTGAAACTGGCAGAAGATGGTTGACCAGTCCAAGTGGCCTTTTGGGCCAAAACCAAGCATACATTTACGTATAGCCACGAGGGTTTATAATAACGTCGAGGAGATGTGTCAGATTATGCGGTATTTTCTTGTCGGTCCGTCCCCTTTACGATGGTGAATATATCATGGTTCCAGGTTGGAGAGCAAGTCTGCGAGTCAAGCCGGGGGTGTCGAACGATACTATAACGAACTGCAGTATAACAAGCCCAGGCCCTAGAATAAGGCAATGATCATATAAGAAGCTCGTGTCGGACTTTTTGTTTCTCGGCAGGCATCCTCTGCGTTTTTCTGGTTCCAAACTGCAACAATCTGCTCCACCTTTGAGACCTCCAGCAACATCCTGTAACAAGCCCATCCCAGCACCACCATACTACCGACAAGACCTGTCCTCCCAATATGGATCATGTCAGCACCAACAAAAACCCGCGCTCCGGCAAGAATGTCTTTCCATCTCTCAGCCTGAACAAACGCAAAAGAACGCCCGCCCCTGGCAGTCGAACTACGGGAGACAAGACACCAAAGGGAGAAAGCAAGAATCCCAAAGACGAAAGGAAGCCCAAGGACAAGATGGACGACGACTACGAAGTGATCAATCCCGTCGGCCCTGCACGTTCCGTGCCCAAGCAGACGGGTCTCTACGTCAACAACTTCAGCAAGGCCGACGCGCGCTTCAGCACGGCCGCGCAGTCGAGCTACGGCGACTTTGACCCGCTCGACTACGCCGCGTCCGAGGCGCCGCCTTCTCTGCCGGGCCAGCCCGACGAGGACGAGTCTAACGAGGCGCTGCGCCGGCGCCGGCTCGAGGAGAAGCAGCAGCGCGAGGATGAGTGGGAGGAGGAGCAGGCGCAGCGCAAGCGGGAGCGTGAGCGGCTGGCGCAGGAGCGACGGCAAAAGGAGATTCAGGAGGAGGAGGAGCGGCGCAGGCGCGAGCGGGCCGAGGAGGAGGAGCGGAGACGGCGTAGGGAGGAGGAGGAGATGGAGCGGAGGAGACGTCAGCAGCAGCAGCAGCAGCAGCAGCAGAAGCCGGACGAGGAGTTTGACGAGGAGATACCAAGGCGCCAGAGCCCGCCTAGGCAGGAGCAGTATCCGAGGCAGCCCCCGGGCGCGGACCGGGGGAACTCGTATGCACGACAGTCGTACCAACGGCAGAGCGACAGCCGGGATTACAGAAGGCAGGGCGGCAATGGCGGCAACCAGGGTCCCGGGCCAGAGGACGACGGGGCCAGGGGTGACCCACGGAGGGAGAGAATCAACATCAACATGAATGACACGTGGCAGTCGTGGACGTCGATGGGCGGCGG
>JASAOQ010003232.1:3138-33190 GCA_031306065.1 Pseudopyricularia cyperi | reverse complement strand
GTTTCGGGCTCGGTGGTGGTCCGGGCTTCGGGCTTTTTGGCGGGGGTGGTGGCGGTGGCGGTGGTCAAAGGGGTGGGTTTGGGCCGATGGGGAACTTGCCTATCAACCCAATGTCGGGCTTTGGGGGTTTCAGGATGTTTGGGCTGTAAAACTGGTGTCTTTTTGGTGTGAGAATGCATACACGATCTTGATAATGGCAAACTTTGCAACCAAAGACAGAGAGCTCCCCATGCACATCCTAGACGCCCTCTCGCGCCCTGCTCTCAGCCGTCTCCTTAAGGCCGCAGCCCCATTCGGCAAAGCCGCGCTGGATGCCGGCCCGGGTGGTCAGCCAGACGGCACGTGCTATGATGCCATAAAAGGTCTCCCACGTCGTGTACACGGTGCGGCCCTCGCCATCCTCCACAAACTCCTGCACGCGCTCGCTTTGCAGGCCAAACGGCATGCAGTACGTCCAGGCCACGCGGAACCCCTTCCTCCCGTCGGGCGCGTCGATCATCTCGCAGGCCGTCACGTCCATGGGCTGCACGCGCGGGCTCGAAGTGGCCGAGTGGTCCATGGAGACGGACATGTTGAAGCGCGTGCCGCGGGCCAGGTATTCCGGGCCGCAGAGCTCGGGCGGCACGCCAGCCGAGGCGGAGGCGTCGGCGTCGGCAGCCTCGGTGATCTCCAGGCGGCGGACCCAGTTGTTCCAGCAGGCCGGAGAGGAGTAGCCCGGCGCGTGCAGCACGATGCCCAGGCAGGTGCTGGGCGGGGCGGCGATGCGCACGCTGCTGGCTATGGTGCAGTAGCCGTGGTCGCCGAACTTGGGCGTGGGGTGCGACTGTTCAAGCCAGCGCGTAGGCTCGACATCGTCGGGGGAGATGGCCGGCGGGTTGACGGCGTTTGTTGCAGTCATTTCGATGTCTTTCCTTGTAGACAAGACGCAAAGAAATGGATGACGTCTGGACTGGAGCTAGGGGGAAGGATGTTGGGGGGAGCGACGGCAGGAGAGGCTTTGGAGTTGTATTTGGGGTGGGGAGGACTAAAGTGTTTTGTGGAGCTCGGACATTCAACGACGATCGTGCGCGAACGAACTCGTCCGATACATTGATGAAGCATCAAAGTCAAATATACAGGTCTTTTTGACAATTTACCGCAAAGCCACGCGCTTTTATTTGTGATGAGACGAACAGTTTGCTTTGACATGAACTGCTGGCTAAGGTAGCTATAGGAGAGGTGCGTGGTTTCATCTGTTCGCAGAGTCGAAAGAACGTTCCGGCCACTTGCATCGAGACAAGACAGACTGTAGAATATGCAAAAAGTGCAAAATATTGACAAGAGAGGGATTCGAACCCTCGCCTCTTTCGAGACTAGCAATAAGAAACGTCAACATCCTGAAGCTAGCGCCTTAGACCAACTCGGCCATCTTGCCGATGTTTAACCGAGGAAAATGTAGATTGTCTATACTCACTTACTCAGGAGGTCTAGGTAGGTAGGTACCTAGGCATTGATCACACAGTACCAGTACCAACATTTAAAGGTATAAAGTATCTATTTTGAGTCCAGTTCCAGATCAGTCTGTTGCTCTCATAAAGATTTCGCCCATGAGCAGTGCAAGCCGCCTCAACTCGGTTTTCTAGAAATGTGCTCACATATACCAAGGCCCCATTGTGCATTGTTGCATCCTCAACTTCAAGGGGCATAACCACCTACCTATTCGGGAAGATCTCCATCCCTTTTACGATACCACTTCAAGGCATTGGCAGATCCACCCGCTCTTATACCAATTTCCCGTTGAGAAAGTTTATGCAGGCAAAAAGGTACATATATACATCTATCAAGGGCTCCGATCCCTTCAAGCATTCGACATGATGCCTCTCCCTTACGCTCCCATCGGTCCTGACCATGCTGCCTGGTGCTCTCCTCGTACTAGGCCTCGCCGCCGGCGCGGCGCAAGCCCGCATACGGCCCTTCGAGCGCGCCATCCCGCTCCGGCCCCGCAACACGCAGCAGGCGACGGCGACGACGAAAAAGATCATCGTCGAGTGCAGCAAGGACACCTCCCTGGCTGCACTGACGGATAAGATCACAGCGGTCGGCGGTAACGTGCTCAAGACGTTTAACTCTGACATCTTTGTCGGTCTGAGCGTCGAGACGGATGCCGAGAACGCAGACAGTCTCGAGCGTGCGCAAGAGGTGGCGCGCGCGTGGCCGGTCAACTGGGTTGAGATCGCCCCTGTGTCGCCGAGTCTTTCGTTCAGCGATGACGCGACGGCCCTGAACTGGTCGGTGCATTACTCGACGGGGGTGGACGAGCTTCATGCCAAGGGAATTTTTGGAAAAGGGGTCAAGATTGGTATCATCGACTCTGGGGTTGACTATAATCACTCTGCTGCAAGTCTAAACCGAAGTTTTTGGCGCTACTGAGTTTATCTCTATATCTCTACATGCTAATGAAACGGGCTTAATAGCTTGGTGGAGGGTTTGGGCCTGGGTTCAAAGTCTCCGGTGGATACGATCTTGTTGGAGACTTGTACGACGGCTCGAACGAAAAGATCCCAGACGAAGACCCCATGGACTTGCTGGGCCACGGATCCCACGTGGCTGGGATAGTCGCCGGCAAAAGTGACTTGTGAGTAAAGAGAAGAGCAAGGATGCTTTCCCCGGGAGACAGCGGAATATATGCTGACCGAGTCTGCTGCCAAAGCTTCGTTGGAGTCGCCCCAGAGGCCGAGATCCTATCCTTCAAAGTATTTGGTGCTGTGGGTTGTCCGATTCCCTTTTCTGTATGATTCCATCTGACTCGACTCACTCTTTATAGGTCGATGGCACAGACGAAGATACACTAGTCGACGCAACCATCATGGCATACGAGGCCGGCGTCGACATCGTCACAGCGAGCATAGGTCGTGCTTCGGGCTGGGCCGACGGCGCCTGGGCTACCATTGCGTCTCGCATTGTCGACAAGGGCGTAGTCGTGACCATCGCGGCCGGCAACAGCGGAGAGGATGGGCCGATGTACGCGAGCAGCGGCTCATCAGGCAAGGATGTCTTGGCCGTTGCTTCGGTCGACACCAGTCTCGTGCCCGCCAAGCCATGGCACGCGACCTTTTCACTGAACGGTACCTCCAACACCACGCAGTTGGCGTACGTGCCGTCCCCGAATCGACCACTGTGGAACTTCACCGACCTCCCCATAGTCGCCATCTCTCTGGACACACCAGACCCCTGGGACGGCTGCATCCCCCTCCCGTCAAGTACGCCCGACCTCTCCAACACGATCGTGCTGGTCCGTCGCACCTTCACCTGCTCCTACTACACCGTCCAGGCCAACCTGGAGCCATTTCACGCCCGCGGCGTCCTGCTTCAAAACAACGACAACAGGCCCTTTGCGCCCATCCACAACGGACAGTACCGCTCTGTGCTAGCCGTCATTGACGCCCCTGCCGGCGCGGCAATCTTGGCCACCCTGCGTGCCGGAGGCAACGTGACGGCCGACTTCACCATCCCCGCGGACCCGGACTGGGCCGTCGGCTTCCACGATTCGGCCGGCGGTATCCCTTCTTACTTCACCTCGTGGGGCGGCTCCAACGAGCTCGGGATCAAGCCTGACGTCGCTGCTCCTGGTGACGACATCTACAGCACGTACCTAGGCGGGCGGTACGCCGTCTTCAGCGGCACGTCCATGGCGACACCGTACGTGGCCGGTGTTGCGGCGCTCTACATTGGTCAACACGGCGGGCGGGCGACGCACGGCCCCGGTTTCGCGAGGTGGCTTTCCCGGAGGCTGGTGAGCAGCGGCGAGACGCTGCCGTGGCAGGCTATGCAGCCGCAAGCCGCACCGGTAGACTTTGGGTTCGCTGCGCCGGTGGCCCAGGTGGGGAGCGGGCTGGTGAATGCTAGCAAGGTGCTGGAGCAGGTGACATCGCTCGAGTTTGACATGTTTGCGCTCAACGACACGGCCAACTTCCGGGCGAGCCACAATGTGGTTATCACTAACAATGGTGAGGCAGCCTTGACGTATACGTTTGAGCTGCAGCCTGCGGGTGGGTTCAACATGCAGGGCCGGACGGCGGGGACGCTGGCGGACATTCTTGACGTGAGGCCGTATGCTCTGGCGCCACAGGTGGCTTTACCTGAAGGAGTGTTTACCGTGCAGCCTGGTGAGACCAAGACAGCTGTGTAAGTTTTGGACTTTCGTGGACTTTGACGCTATTTTGTTTCACACTCCTGGAAATTACTAACACGACATCCGCCAGATTTACCTTTGTTGCACCGACCGTCAACGATGAATCTCTCCTGCCATCGTACAGTGGCAAGATTCTTGTCAAGGCTAGCAACGGCGAGGCTATGGGCATTCCCTACTATGGTAAACGGCCATGTCAAGTGCTTTATGTTTATTTCGTGATCCAAGAATATCCCTTTTCGCAAACTGGCTAACACACATTGATGATATTGAAATTAGGTGCTGCATTCGACCTCAGGGCCCAGATGACAAATAAAGTATTCTCTTCGTCTTACCCGGTTCAGAGGTCTGGTCCACAGAACCAAGGGATCGATGTATACAACTCGTATGTTAATCCTCCGTACAAACCACATCCAATCCTCTTTTGTGAACATGAGCTGACACCTTGTCACCTTCCCTAGTTATGGCTTCAATGTTAGCCTAGCAGCCCAGGACTTTCCCAAAGTGCAAACATACTTCAAATGGGGCGTCAGGGAGCTTCGATGGGATGTAAGTTGCACAAAGCCACGCAGTCCAAACATATTCACAGCCCCGTCCTGGTGTTCTGACGCAGTTCAGATCTTTGACATGACTTACAACGAGTCGCAATGGTCGTACCCGCCAATCGTCGGGAGCAACGGATACCTCGGCTCGGCGACGTACTCGCTCTACTCAACCGGCTCGCTCAACTTTAACCCAACGATCATGGACAGGGAGCGCGTGGCGCCGTTCCCGGTCACGGGAATCGAGCGGAGTTCGTCGTGGACCGAGCTTGGGAAGAGATTCTGGTGGATGGGGAAGCTGGCCAACGGGAGCTATATTGTGCCGGGGACTTACAAGTAAGTGACGCGCCCGGTGAAAGCACTCGATCTCTAAATAAAGCGGCGAGACGTTGATAGCTGACATTTTGTTGTAGGATACGGTTTGCGGCCCTGACGCCGTTGAGCGACCCGAAGGAGGCGGACAGCTGGCATGTGTGGAAAACGCCTGATATCACCATCAAGCCTTACCAGATTTAGCTGGGAGTCACCTACCTTCTGTGTTTAGCTCGAATGTATAAACAGTATATCTACAAGTCAGAGGGGGAGATATGTAACAGGTATTTATTCGAAGCAAACATACCTAGAGGTACTTATTCATCGAGTATTTTGATGCCAAGCACCATCTATAACGAGTTCCTCGCCTGAACCGATGGGTATCTGCCTCATAAACAACAAACCGCCGGTTTAGACTTGGGACGCCGTCCTTATGCTATCGCCTCGTTCATACGCACGATGCACAGTGTACACTCTAAGGAGTGTAGGCACATCGTCAGGGCTTTTTTTTTTTTTTTTAACTTTCTGCAGCCTCCAAGGAAGCAGGTTATCGCATATATGCTTAGCCGTCTGCAATCATCAGAACCCCATCTCCACGTCGCCTTCCTCTTCTCGACGCATTCTGTCCTCATCGATGCGCCCTTTAGCCGCCTCCTCCTCCTCTCTCCTCGTCGATTCGATACTAGCACCGAGCGTTCTCACGCCGTCAATGATTCCGACCAAGTAACCACGCATCTCGGCCAGCTCGGAGCAGCCCACGCCGCGCAGCGACATTACGCCGCCGCTAAAGCTTGCCACGAGGTCGACCTTTTCCATCTTTTCCACATTGTCCGTCTTTTCCTTTTCTTTATCGTCGACCAAGCTCCTCCTCATCTTGCCGGCACGGACCTCGACTATCTCGCGGATCTTGCTGCGGATGTCTCCCAGTGTGGCCATGTCGTCGGAGGCGTGAGCGAGCAGTATCTCGGCCATCTCGAGCCAGTGGTAGGGTAGGTAGCCGGCAGGGCTCTGCGCGGTGCAGGACGGTAGGAATGGTGGGCTGATGATGGTGCTGTCGGCGGCGAGGTTGACCCGGCTTGCGCCGCCCCTGCCATTGGAGCGCGAGGGCGGCGGCGGCGGCGGCATGAAGCCAGGGTGTTTGATTATGTCCTTCTCGTACTTGAGGATCGCCTCCAGGGACTGCTTGTGCATCCACGGAGGGGCAACGATTTGGACGCGGTCCTGCTTCTTGAGCAGAACGGCGAGCCAGAGCGGGAGGCTGGTGCGGTAGGGAGGACGCAAAGGGGGCGTCTCGCCCTGGAGCAGTGGGATGGGCGCGAGTCTCTCGCGTGGGATGACGGTCACCAACTCGTTCTCGCACAGGAAGGCGACTTCGGACGGCGTCAGCCCGGGCGGCAGTGGGAGCGCCATGCTGATGGGTAGGGCGGGCGGTGATGGGATGGCATCACACGGGTCCCTCTGGGGGCGCGAGTGCGGGTTGCCGATGTGTTGTCTGCGCGTGGTAGAGCTGCGGCTTGGATTCCATCAAAATGGGTGTCAAGGTCGGGGAGGGAAAGACGCGCTTCGGCGGTCGACGCGACTGCGGGGTATTGGCTGCGGGGCACCCTCCAATTCATTCTTCTCGCTCCTGGACAGTGGGCGTCGTTCGTCGGCCACGTCATTTTCTCGACGACGATGATGTGCATCCACCTCGTTATAGACGACGGGCGAAAGCAATCAATTTGAATTAATCAAGAACATTCTTGTTGTTGAGATTTGCAACCGATACACTCAATGTCCTCTCGAAACCCACCCGGGAACTTGCTCTAGTCTCGATTGGCCAAAGATGACCGTTGAACTCTCTAATACGGGCTCCCATGCTGCAGCCTTCTGTACAGATTTTGTTGTCTACCTTCAACCACTCGACTCTAACGACGTGATCGTGTTGCATAATTCGATCCGACAAGGCTGTGGCACCCTCATGGCATCGCAAGACTAGACTAGACTAGAAGTATTGGCCGAGCACCCCCCGATCGACCGATTATCTCGGCTCGTCGATGGTGAGACGCAACAAACACACGCGCCAAGGCGTGTTTCGAGGGGCTAGGGTGTGGTATCACCGCCACCTCCACTCCACCGAGCCGCTGTTGGGGTCGAACTTGTCCACCTGGAGAAACCCCGAATCGCCTGGAGTCGAAGCTCCGCCGTCCGATGCCGTGATCTAGGGACGGGCCAACCCCAAGAAGCAGTCAGTCGCAGTCAGCACCAAACTTAACGAGGACGATGCACCTGCATCTGACCATGCATCCCAAAAGATTCTAACGATAACTATGGCGAGTTCGGCTAGTCACTAATAGTATTCAGCATCGTGAATCCAGGACAGTGGACGCCATGTCTGTATTCTTCAAAGAAGTTTCAGGGTACGTCTAGGCCA
The DNA here is from genome assembly GCA_031306065.1 of Pseudopyricularia cyperi. Classification (NCBI taxonomy): domain Eukaryota; kingdom Fungi; phylum Ascomycota; class Sordariomycetes; order Magnaporthales; family Pyriculariaceae; genus Pseudopyricularia; species Pseudopyricularia cyperi. The sequence continues at coordinate 25,755 of JASAOQ010003232.1, read as the reverse complement.
CGGCAATAGACCTCGGAACAGAACAAAAAAGCAGCATCTGTTGGTGCCTCCAGCTGACAAGAAAAACAACACAGAAACAATCCTATAAAGCAAGGCGATGTCGAGGCCTTCCTCGCCCCCTATGGCTTGACCATTCCACCGTCCGAGTCCGCAGACTATACCTTGCTCCTTGCCGGTGTTCATGAGGTTGCTCAACGGATTTCTGCTCTCCCGGACTACCAGCCCGTGCCTGACACCGCCCGCTTTCCCCGCCAGAACGTCCGCCGGCCAGTCGCCGCAGAACAGCAGTTTGGCGCCGCATGGGCACACCGCTTCCTGATCCGTGGCGACGAAACTGCGCAATCAGCCGTCAAGGGCATGGCGGTATGTCTCAAGGACTGCATTGCTGTCGCCGGCGTTCCGCAATTCTACGGCTCTGATGCATTGCCACCGTGGACGCCTAGCACGGATGCAACGGTAGTGACCCGACTTCTCGAGGCTGGCGCGAACATGGTCGGGACCGCTACGTGCGAGCACTTTTGCAACTCGACGGCGTCTTTCACGTCTGCACAGGGCACCGTCGACAACCCGCATGCCGCTGGCTACTCTGCCGGTGGGAGCACATCGGGCGGAGCCGCCCTTGTGGCATCTGGCAGCGTTGACCTGTGCATCGGCACCGACCAAGGTGGGAGCATTCGTGTTCCCTCGGCCCATTGCGGTTGCGTCGGACTCAAGCCTACACATGGGCTGGTGCCTTTCACGGGATTTACGAGCGGCGATGCAATCGATGATCATGCAGGGCCGATTGCAAGATCGGTTGAGCATGTTGCTGCTTGTTTGGACATACTCGCCGGCTATGACGGAATTGACGATCGATCATTGGGCGCTGCAAAGCCCGGGTCTTACACATTTCTCGAGACCATGAAAAGCGACACTTCTTCAAGCTTGCCTTTATCAGGCGTCAGGGTCGGCCTGCTCAAAGAGGGCTTCGAATGCAGTACTATGATACCCGAAGTTGCCGAAGTGGTGTTGGCCGCCGCCCAAAAGCTCAAACAGCTGGGTGCCACCGTTGAGCAAGTCTCAATTCCACTGCACCATGAAGGGCCGTCAATATGGACAATCCAGCAGCGGATCGCAGGGTCAATGTCTATCATGGGCCATGCTGCCGGACGTCGAGGCCTTGGCCTGACAGAGTTCGAACATGCGCGTCTGCCTTGGACGGACTCCAACTTTCAGAGAATGTTCCATTCGACAAAAAACACCGTCATCAATGGGTTATACCTTGCAGACAAGTTCCCGGGTCTGTACTGCAAGGTGGTCAACATCGGTCGACAGATTCGTGATGCATACCAGGACGTGCTTACCAAGTACGACGTCTTGGTGATGCCAACTACTCCGTTTTTGGCGCCCAGGCACGGCACCAGAGACTCGGTGCTCGAGTCTTTCGAACCTACAATAGGGCTGACGAGCAACACCGCTGGGTTCAACGTCACGGGCCACCCGGCTATGTCGATTCCTGTCGGAACGTTGCCGGCTCTCGACGACACGACGGTGAGGCTGCCTGTCGGCATGCAGGTTGTGGGTGGGCTGTGGGAAGAAGAAAAGATACTCAAGGTCGGGTACGCATGGGAGAAGATGTTTGGGAGGGACCAAGGTGAGGCATCAAGTGGCAAGGCCGCGACCTTTCCCCAGGTGGATGCCTCCTCGGTCACGCGCACTGGTGAGAGGAAAATGCCAGAGAGTCGACGGGACAGCTCGGTCGAAGTGAAACAAGTCAAAGTTACGGCATAGCAATTAGTAACTTTTGAACGCCAGGCAATTAATCATATCCAGATACGGCATCAAAGGACATCTGACGCAGCTGTGTGATGGGTCAACAAATCAAACAGGCACAAGTTGAACGGAACACAAGACTAGACTAATTTATCGTGTAACCGCCATCGACCACCAACGCGTGACCCTGCACAAACGAAGACCTCTCAGAGCACAACCACAGAACCGCATCAGCAACCTCCTCTGGTTTTCCCATCCTCAACATTGGCGCGATATTGATGGCTGATTTGAGCCGATCAATCGTCTCCTGGCCGCCCGCAGTCATCGGCGTCTCTATCACGCCAGGACAGACGCAGTTGACGCGGATCCCGTCTGTTGAGTAGTCGATGGCGTCTGCGCGCGTCATGTTGATGATGGCAGCCTTGGACGCACAGTAAGCAGCGGCAGCAGGCCTAGCAACAACACCCAGCTGGCTGGCGATGTTGACGACGGCCCCGCGCTGACCCGGATGCGCGTGCAGGGGCTTCTGCGTACGCATCTGGCCCAGTGCCGCCCTGCTCGCCAGCCATGAGCCGCGCAGGTTGACGGCCATGATGCGGTCGAACTCTTCAGGCGCAGCGTCGTGCGACCGCGCGGCGCTGCCCAGAATGCCGGCGCAGTTGACGGCGTAGTCGATACGCGAGAAGCGTGCCGCCGCGCTGGCCAAGAGCGACTCCACGAACGGGGCCGACGACATGTCTCCGTCGTGCAGGGATACCTGTGCAGCCGGATTGATGGCATGGACAGCGTCCCGCGTGGTGGACAGCGAGTTCGCGTCGATGTCGGCCAGCGCGAGGCGGGTGCAGCCGGCGCTGGCAAAGGCCTTTGCTACCGCGGCGCCGATGCCTGTGGTTGTGATGGGGTCAGGTCAGGTCAGATTCTGGGGTTAAGAGACAGGGCCTGGGTGGCTGGCCAGTTGCCGTTGGGGTAGAGGACTTGTGATGATGATCCATGCCCGCTCACTCACCTGTGCCGCCTGCTCCAGTCACCAGGGCCACTCCGGGGAACTTGAGCAACATTCCTGCCATCCTTGCAAAATTGACTTTTCGCGGTCTGCCTCGTGCCCGGTATCATGGTGATTATAGTTAAGCTATTCAAGCATATAATGGTGTTATCTTGCCCTTTCCTGTTTGATGGGACCGTATCTGACATGATGGGTACCCAGGCAAGCTTTCGACTACCAATGCGAAGTGATTGCTCCACAATCTACTCCAACAACCCTCATGGCATAGCATTTTTGGAGTTAGGTTCTATAGTCTACGACGTAGACTCGCTCGACTGGTTACTGCACCCTATCAACCAAGCTGATGCCATCTTTGGTGAATAACAATGGATTGCAAGGGTAAACTATCTGATCTGCTTGTTGGAGACGCCACTGCTGCTAAGATACGTTTTGGAGGCAAGGTCGGTCATCCCTATCAATGGGGTAGTTATTAACAGGGGCCCTGATTTCATCCAAAACGCATTTTCTGGGTCCAGGAAACTCTTCGTCGCTCACTCATTTATTGACATCGGAGCGTCAAGTACTGTACTTTACCTATCACCGATATGTGTGGGTCTTGGAACACTAAGCTGCGGTGCCTTGCTAAGCCTCCACCATCAAAACGGGATGAGTCTCTCAGATTCGATTTGTTACAAGACTTAACCTTTTTGGTGGTGGATGGTGAAAATGTTGCCAAATACAAAATGCTTTCAATCCGCTGCTACACAGAAGAGGGCGAGGCCCAGACGGGTCGTTGCCCGCGGCCCTCCGCATGTCGGTGGTGAGTTCTGCGAAGCGAGCAAAGGCAGATTATGCGTTGTCGAAGAAGACATGGCGTCTTTGCGGATGGCACACAGTACATTTGTCTACTCCAGCGATCCATAATCAGGCTCCGCAAGCATGTGTTCAGATTGAACCGGCAGACTTTTGTGTGTCCTGTATATAACGACTCAAAACTCGATTCTGGATGTCTGTGCCCATGACCTATTATTCGACGAGTTGATCAGCTCCCTCCCAACACCATGGACCTGATAAGTCTACCGTGGAGGAGTTGGAAGTCGAAGTTCAGCTAGTGAGTCCTAGTGTCGCTGCAGTGGTAAAGGCTTTCGTGGACAACCGCATGGGTCTCTTTTGATGCGACAATGACACTCTTTCTCATCATTGATAAGAGACTGATACCGGACAAGGAACCAATAGCGTCGGCGCTGATCACGGCGGCAGGAGAGCCGTTCCGGCAAGGTGTTTAAAGTTCTCGAACGTTATAAGTATATTAGGGGACAATGTCGACGAAAGCAACGGTACGCATAGCGATGCTATCCTGACGGCAAACAAGGAGAACAACAGAAAAGAGGCTCGTTTGCACCTTTGCTACATCGCTCCCAGCACCGCCGCTGTCTCCAGGTCTTTTCAACTAGCTTTACCGCTTGCCTGTTAGAAAAAGTAGCTTGAGTTCGCCGACGCGCTGCTCGAGCATAAGCGTTAACAGTGAGGACGACCATGGACGACCAAGGCCGGACGGCAACGTGGTACTGCGTTGAGCAGAGTCTGGGCCTTTTTCTCATGCATTTCATCGCAATCGGTACATCAGTAGATATCTCTGAATGGGACATAAAGAAAGCCTATTGTTTTTGGCCGCCGAGATGGGGAATGAAGATCCTGTGTGATGTTGCCTTTGGTCGCTCAAGAGAAACAGACAATGCCAAACTGCTGCTTGCAAGCAGCAACTGTGACGTGAGTAGGGTGGATAGGTACCTACCTATGTAAGGTCCATCCCTGTTGCATAAAGCTGTCATTTGGAAGCAAAAAGCCGTTGTTGGGCTTGTTGATCAAGTGGGCGCCTCGGTGATCAGATAAAGTTTGGAGTAAATTAAATAATATCTCGGCCTCCAGACTCGGACCCAGAAGAATGGAGACGCAGCCCATGCCTCCTCACTCCTTTTCGCTCCAACAACCCCAACATCTCCAACCTCCCCCTCGTCGTGATCCTAAAGCCTGACACGCAGAATAGGGACGGCAGTTGCCCACTCCAATCCATGTCGGACTCTTCGCCGCCAGGGGCCACAGTTCGCCGTCGACAGAGGCGGCGCGGCCAAGACGGAGGAGCCGGGACTAGGTCGTGCCCGCACTGCGGCCGCACCTTCAAGCGGACCGAGCATCTCGAGCGCCACATAAGAACGCGTTAGTGCCAAGCCCCCTTCTTCTCTATCCCGCCCAAGGAAACATTCCCGTGCCTGGGTCTATCTAGACGAGACCTGAATATACTAAGTTCACCTGTTGGCGTCCATATCTGTCTGTGCGTGGGTGGGAACACATGGCGCATTAGACACAAAAGAAAAGCCATTCATCTGCCTGTGCAGCGCCGCTTTTACTCGCCGTGACCTCCTGACACGCCACCAACGGATCACGCTGCACCAAGGGGAGGCCAGCTCCGGCCGACATGTCGGCACCGAAGCCACGAGCTCAACGGTTTCCGGTGGCATCACCACCCACTTGGACACAGGAGTAGAGACCGGGCGCCGCCATGCAGATCTTGCTGCCGCCATCTCACTATCCGGGTTGAGCTCCGAGGGCTGGCCTCGACCGATGCAGGTACAGCAGCAGCAACAGGCCTCTTTTTACGCGCTCCCAAACCATTCAGCGCCGCCGCCGCCGCTGCCACCGCCCAACGGTTTCGTAACGACAGACAATAACTTTGTCCAGAATGCGTTCCTGCCGCCCCAGTACATAGCCACTGATGACGATGACCTCGTAATCGATGCCCAGTTCCGCGATTTTGCCCACTTCCTCGATGGCATGGGATTGCCGGCAGAATGGAGTCCGTATTTTCAAACGGGCGGAACTGGCGCCAACCAAGAGACTGAAGATGCCGACGAGGATGACATGGAGCCCGAACCTTGTCCCTCTCCCGAATCCGGCAGTGCGGATGCTGTCAATGACCAAGCTGCGTCCAAACTCGATACGAGGTCGAGACCGAGGACGCCCTTTGCCTCGTGGCTCCCCTCTGCTCCTGCTGCCAATCGGGTATCTATAGCTCTACAGGACCTCGGTATGTGCCTGCGACTTACTGATCAAGAGATGCGCAGGCAGACTCATTGCAAGGCTAGACTAGGTACCTAGATTGACTGACTGTTCCGATTCTCTCTTTGTCTACAGTAGCTCCCCGACCTCTCAACGCAGACGCCCAACCCCTCCGCGTGACTGAAGACCATCGAGCCCATCTTTCAGCATCGCTTGAAAGCTTCCGCTCGATTCTCCCCGACCCCTCATTCTGCATGCCGTCCCGTCATGCCCTGACGCGCTACGTGACATCCTTCTTTGAGGGATTCCACACCCACATGCCCTTCATCCACCTCCCGACGTGGCAAATTCTGGACCACCCCGTGGAGCTGATTTTGGGCATCACCGCCGTCGGGGCTCAGTACTGTTTTGAGCACAGTGTCGCCGAGCGCATGTTCTTTGCTGGCAAGGCCGTCGCGCTGCATAAGCTACATTTTCGCCGCGAGAGGGGCCTATACTGGTTGCCTGGCGCTAGCAACGAAAACGAGGACAGAACCAATCGTGAAACAACCGAGCTGATCAGGGCCCTCGTCACACTCATGGGGTTTGCAACCTGGGAACCCAAGGTGTCGCTGCTCCGGGAGGCGCTGAACCTGCAGACCATCCTTGCTCAGCTTTTGCGAGAAAGCGGACTTGACCAGGATCCCATCCACGAAGCGTCCAACTCGGCGGCTGCTGACCAAAACATAGAAGACGACAGGGATTGGCGGGTTTGGGTGAGACAAGAATCAACCCGACGAAGCAAGCTGATATCATTCTCGTTTCTGCACACCCACAGCATCGCCTACGACGCCTACCCAGTCCTCCGCGGCAACGAGGTCGGCCTGCGTCTACCTTGCAGCACCCCCGAGTGGAAGGCTCCAACAGCGGCGGCGTGGCGGCGGGTCCGGGCCGAGGTCGGCAAGGAGCAACCTTTCTTCCAGGAGGCCCTCGGCCAGCTACTCCGCCATAATCGCAGCGGAAATTCCGAGGCGAGCTCACTACCCCCGCAGCCACTCCACCCGATCCCCACGCCTCTAGGAAACTATATCCTACTCCACGGCCTATTACAGCGTATCCACATCCTGCGCGACCTCTCCCTCCCAACTTCGTCCCCTTCATCACCCTCACTACCTCCTGACGAGGTGGACAAGCTGGAGCAGGCGCTGCGGACGTGGACGTCCGGGTGGCAGCAGGCGCCCGAGTCGTCGCTGGACCCGAACAATGAAAACGGACCGATCCCTTTCACGTCGGCGGCGTTGGTCGGGCTGGCCTACGCCCGCCTCCACTGCCACCTAGGCCCGCACCGGCGGCTCGAGACGCGCGACCCGTCGGCCGTGGCGTCGGCGCTGATGCGCTCGCCCGACGTCAGCCGAGGCGACGGCTCCTCGAGGGTCGTGTCAGCCCTGCTCTACGCCGCCCATATGCTGGGGATTCCCGTGCGCCTAGGCGTCGACCGCGTCGCGCGCAGCCAGGCCTTCTTCTGGAGCGTAAGGCACAGCCTTGCCGGGCTGGAGTGTGCCGTGCTGTTGTCCAAGTGGCTGAGGAGCGTCGGGGAGAGTCTCAGGCGGGACGGTGGGGCAGGGGTGGCCTTGACAGACAGCGAGGAGAGGATCGTGCACTGGGTCAGGACGATTGTCGACGAGGCGTATGCCGTGATTGACTTTGATGACGACCACCGGGATGTTGAGGATGCGGCGGGTAAGGAGCCTGCCGAGCTGGCGCTGGATGTCTTGCGGATATGGGCGCACTTTTTCAGGAGGAACGCGCAGTGGAAGTTTATCAACATTATTGGTGAGAGCTTGGCAATGTATCGAGAGCTTCTAATCCGGAGCAGCAAAGTTGAAGTCGATTCGGAAACATGATTTTGGCATGGGATCGGCGGGGGGGTAAACCTGTACCTTTTTATGTTGTATTTCGCGCTAACTGGGATGGATGAGATCAAGAACATGATATTTCCTACTTCTAAAAAAAAAAGAACCTGAGAGAACAACCAAACATAAACTCACTGTATGATCCGTTAAAAACCCCTTTTACCGTTGAAGCCCCTGACCCGAATCATCATCGATCGTTGTCCTCGCACGAAAACGCTCCTCCGATGAGCCCATTAGCATACGCATCAATAATGTTCTGCACAACACCATACGTGCCCCCAACAGTCAAAAAAACAGCAAGGCCAACCATGGCCCAGTTCAGCCAGTACGCCGCCCGCTGCCACCCCGTCCCGGTCCTGTACTCCCCGTGGTCGTAAATCCACAGGTACCCCGGCAGGCCCAGCGCCAGCGGCGCAAATGTCAGGCTGCCCGCCAGTGCGAGCAGGTAGTTGAATATGGGGATGCCCGAGGCCAGGAGGAACGAGACAACCGACATGGAGCCCGTGCAGGCCAGCCAGACGACCCAGTGCACGACCGAGTTGCGCTGCAGGTGCTCGCTGTTGCGCAGGGCGCGCACGAACATGTACTTTGCCGCGACGTGGATGTACAGGCACGCCGAGACGAGCAGACCTGTCAGCCCGATGCCGTACGCGATCTTCTTGACCACCTCGCCCGCGCTGCCGAGGCTCGGCGACGCGACCCATTTCCCGCAGTAGCGGTACACGACCAGGGAAAAGGTCAGGTATGAGGCCGTCACGATGCCCATGCACAGGTACACGGCCTTGTTGAAGTCGCGCGGCCGGCGCATCTCGGACATGACGGGTAGGAAGGCCGACGTGCCGGCTCCCGAGCAGAAGATGGTGGCGACCGAGGTGATGCCCGCGACAAAGGTCGGGTTGCCGACGAGGTGGAAGCCGAGGTCGAAATCCCCTTGCTGGGGTGCGGCGGCGGGGCGGTCGAGACGGGTCACGCCAACGACGACGATGAAGACGGCGATGTAGACGGATATGAAGCCGGCCCATGTCAGCCAGGCGATCTTTTCAAACTTGCGCAGGCTGGCGAGGGCGAACACGGCGACGGTGGCAACGGCCATCCAGTAGTTTGTGCAGAGGGCGTGGTCGCTCAGTGCGTTGAGGGCCACGCTGGAGCCGAACACCCCCGAGGCGCCGACGATGGCAAAGGTGGCCAGGAAGAGGACGCCGACCGTCTCGCGCAGCCAGGCGCCGCCGACGACGTGGGCCATGTCGGCGATGCTGTGGCAGCCCGCGTGCCGCAGGCGGAAGTTTCCCTGGACCACGGCGCAGTACGTGTTGAGGAACTGCCAGCCGAGGACGTTGATGGCTCCCGGTACGGCGCCGAGCACGTACATGGCCGACGGGATGGTCAGCACGCCCGTGGCGAAGATGATCTTGAGGAAAATGACCGACGTGTGAACCCAGCCAACGGTGCGGAAGTCGGTCAGGCCCTCGCCGCGCCTGAACACCTCGTTCTCGTCGTCGTTGAATGACTTGACGCCGTCGATGCTGCCGCTGCTGCTGCCATTGACCAGGGCCGCTGGCGTGATGGCGTCGCCGCTGTCATTTTCTTTGGCGTCTGACATTTTTGAGTTCAGGTTGAAGGATGAAGTTTTTCTTACGACAAAAAAGGACAAACATCCACCCTATGTCAACATGAGACGAGGAGTTGTTTAAGCATTCTATGTAGAGCGGTATGTCACTGCCTCAAAAGATCGTACGCAAGCCCTTATCTCAAGGCCCTCATTGTCACATCGCAACGGAGTGACAAAGTTGGACCGCAAACCTCCTTCCACTATCTCATCGAGCCCCTCATCGATACTGTATACATACACACATCTTAGAGCACCACTCCCTGTTTGGCCTGTGCCCTAGAATTTCCGGGGTAGTCCACAAGAAACCAAGTCTGGGGAACGGGTCCAGACATGGGTTCTTTATCTTTGGTAGACCCCAACTGCCCGCGTTTGTTGGAGGTCTTTTTATCGCAAAACGTCTCCAACCGCAGGATCACTCGAGATGGCGATCTCGTCTAGCCTACCTAGGTATGTAGAGATACCCCAAAAAAGCCCCGCGGCCGATAAAAAGTTGAGATGACGCACGAGAAGAGGGGAGCTTGATGGTTGGTGATGTGCATGCAGATGGAGGCAGTCGCAACAAAACCAGTTCGGATATATGATGGCGCCAAGACGAGAATATTCTCGATTCCGTCTAGACTAGGTCTCGCGGAAGAGATCAAAGTTGGGAACTGCCAGACCAAAAGTGTTTGTACGCTTCTTTGGTTCTTTGTACTAGCCCTTAGTGACTACATAATAGGAGGCTTCTTCAGCATCTCACCAGGCGGCGCAGGCATGACAGCCCCAGCCAGTGGCTTGTTTTTCCGCTTGAACTCGTCACATATCTGCTCCATGGTGACAAACTCGACCCCCTCGTGACTCCTCATGTGCTCAATCAGCCTCTCGTGCATCAGTATAGCGTGCGGCCGCCCCGAGACGTCCGGGTGGATGGTCATGGGGAAGATGAACTCGTCGTGCTCGCGGTAAAAGTAGTCAAAGTGGTCCTTCCAGATTGCCTCGACGTCGCGCGCGTTGACGAAGCCGTGACTGTTGGGAGCCGTCTTGATGAACATCATGGGCGGTAGGTCGTCCAGGTACCAGTTGGCCGGTACCTCGACCAGGCCCGTCTCCTGGCCCCGGACCAGCGGCTTCATCCACTCGTGCGCCCGGGCCTTGTAGTCGATCTTGGTCCACTCGTCGCCCGTGCGGAGGTAGTAGGCCTGGCAGTCGTGGTGACTCATGCTGTGGTCGTACTCGATGCCATAGTCGAGCAGCAGCTGCGCTCCTTCCTTGCTCGTCTCCCACCAGGGCGCGACGCTGCCGCGCGGCGGCTTGCCGTTGTTGAACTCGGTCAGCATGCGGTATGTCTTGTCGAGGACGTGACGCTGCTGCTCGATCGTCATGTCGGTCGGGTTCTCGTGCGAGTAGCCGTGGAGGCCGATCTCGTGGCCGGCGTCGCGCACCGCTGCCATGTCTTCGGGGAAGGTCTCGAGTGAGTGGCCTGGGATGAACCAAGTCGCCTTGATGCTGTACTTGGCTAGGAGCTTCAGTATGCGCTGGGTGCCAATGGTACCGGCAAAGTAACCTTGGGGTTCAGGCCAGTTAGTCTAGTTCCAGAGCCACGTTCACTGCAAAATCTGGCAAAAACGCTCATGGTGTTGGATCGGCGTCGCGAACCTCTGCTAATATCGTTGGACGAATCCTCGCCACCGTATGACCCCAGCCAGCCGGCAACCGCGTCGACGTCGACGCCATAGCTAACGAGAACACGCTTCTTGCCCATTTTCCCTTTTGTATGCGACTTCGTGATCAAGTCTATATTGGGGTGCACAATGTGACAGATATCCAACAGATATCTCGGAACCAAAGGCCGACGATTGCGACGTATGATAAGATGGGTAGTTTGAGAGAGTGGGGGTTGCCCACGACTATCTAGATGTTGGAGAAGGATGCATACATATCAGATGCTGTCAGCTACCCCCGCAGCGAGTTTGCGATATCTTCGTGCAAGGGAAACTGGTAAGCTGTGACTTGTGACAGACGGTCAATATGAACACATCCATAGGTAATAATTGACGGTAGAAATACAAAGTTCAAACATCTGTCGAATCGCACTCCCAGACCAAGAGTACTCTCGTATCTAGTTGGATAGGTTGTTTCTTCAGTCGACCATTGGAGGTCTCCGGACGACTCCAACTGAAGCTGCTTGGCTCCAGGCGGGGGATATGGAGACTTGGTTGCAAGTGGTGCTTGGCTTGGGGAAACATTCTTATCGCTGACACGTCTTGCAAGGTCACAGCCGATGACGCAGGAACCCCTTTACGAAAGCTCCATCCTTGAGCTACAATTATCTGAATATGGATGTCTATACAGAGTAACCTATAGAGTATTGTTCCAGAGAGAGTACGCACGTAGGTAAGCGCTACGAGAGAAGCAATAATAAGCCGGAAAAATGACCGCGACAACTATTTCGCAGACCATGAGGGCTGCATTGATATCAGAAGTATGCAAATACTTACCGCATCCCGCTGGCCTAGACATGATACTGACAATCTTGATACACTTGCATCAAACGTAACAACAGTATGGCAAGCCCTACTGCATCGCGACAAAGCCCACCCCGACCATCAGGCCACATGAACTGCTGATCCGGCTCCACGCAGCAGGCTTCTGCCATTCAGACCTGCAAACCCTCCAGGGCCAGTTCAAGTCGCCCCTAGGCATGATTCCTTCGCACGAACCTGCCGGAGTGGTCGTGCAGGTCGGCGAGCAGGCTGCGGGAAGCTGGGAGGTTGGAGACAGGGTTGGCGTCCTCAACTTCAAAAACGCATGCGGCACTTGCAGCGGATGTGGTCTATCGCAGCGGAGGTCCCTGCTGGATCCGGACCAAGATGTATTGGATCCCAGGTTCTGCGAGAGGCGCGAGACAGCAGGCTTTCAGCACGACGGGGCCTTTGCTGAGTACATGGTCGCGGACCCAGCCACGACGGTGCGGCTGCCCGACGCCCTGTCATTCGAGCAGGCAGCGCCACTCATGTGTGCGGGCGCAACTGTGTGGGGATCGCTAGAGAAGGCGACCGGACACCTGTCCAAAGGCGATGTCGTGGGCATCGTGGGCATCGGCGGGCTCGGGCACCTGGGCGTGCAGTTCGCAGCGGCCCGGGGGTTTCGCGTGGTCGCGGTCGACAGCAGGCCGGCTGGTCGGCAGCTCGCAATTGAAGTTTCGAATGCGGAGCTGAGGCCAGCACTGGTGGTGGACTCGTCGGCGCCCGACGAGGCGGAGGCGCAGATCATGAAGTTTACGGGCGGCGAGGGCCTGGCTGCCATCATTGTGTGCACCGACTCGCTGGCGGCCAACTCGTGGGCGCTCAAGATGTTGAGTATAGGAGGATTTATGGGGGTCCTGGGATTGGCTCCCGAAGACTGGAGGTTCGACTCGAGCGTATTCGTGTTCCGGGAGCTGACCGTCCGGGGCAGTTATGTGGCGAGCAAGGCATCCACGCAGAGGATGATGGATGTGGTCGAGAGGGCGGGAGTGCGGTCGTGTGTTACGATACTGGCTTTTGATGAGATTCCTAGCATTTTGGAGATGTATCGATCGGCGTCTTTCAAAGGCAGGATGGTGGTGAAGTTGGTGGAAGACTGACTGATGGTGTATCAAGGGAAAATTTGGCACTTTGATGGGCAGCCGAGTCAACCCTAACCCAGACAGACCCCTATCGACATCAACGGACTGGGCTTCTCTGCGGTATCACCGTCTGCAATACAATCAGAATGCTACTATTCTAGATAATATATAATACCAAACATGAGCGGTACGGGTTTCCTCGCCTAGGGCCTAAAACTCCCGACTGATCTTGCCGTGTCGCAACCAAACAAACATGCCCTAGCATCGATGGCTTCCGACGGCGCATACCTTGTTACGCCTTGGCGACTATCCCCCGCCGCTTTTGTTAAGCCATGACGATGACCTCGCATAGATGAGAGGCGTAACACAACCTATATCCAAGACATATATGCATTCACTGCATATGGTCAATCGGCTCAGACTTCTTGGTCGGTTTTACGGCGCGGGGTTTGTCTCGAGGAGCAAGCGGGTTATAAGTCGGCACCTCCCGTGTAATCCGTCCTCCCGTCCAGCTTATCCCCTTTTGAGGTGACAGACACGAACAATACTGCCAATTACACCACAACCACATACTATGGCCGGCTTTCTAGCTCAGCTCAGCCAAGTGCTGCCGACTCCCACAGCGGCTGTGGCATTCCTACTCGTTGTCTGGATGATCTGCCAAGTTCTTGTCTGGCTCTACCATGTGTCCCCCTTTCACCCCCTGGCTCACATCCCCGGTCCCAAGATTGCCTGTGTCGGCCGTCTCTATGAAGCATACTGGGACTGGATTCGTGACGGACAGTATCAGAACAAGGTCATCCAAATGCATGCCAAATACGGTACGTGATCACTTCTCAGCCATGCCTAAGGCAGATATGCAGATAAACACACTAACATGAACCCTTCCACCATCATACAAGGCCCTGTCGTCCGCATAAGCCATGATGAAGTACACTGTAGCGATCCGCGCTTCACCCCCAGCGTCTTTGGCAGCCCGCACCAGACGCGCGACAAGCCGCCGCACCTCGTCAACATCGTCAAGTCCGGCACCATGCCGCGCTCCGCGATGTTGACGCAGTCCCATACGCTGCACCGCGCCCGTCGCACGCCGCTGAGCCGCTTCTTCAGCCGTGCGCAGATCCTCGCCTTTGAGGGCGAGGTGCGGCGTCTGGCTTTACTCGTCGTGGCCAAGATGCTGGCCCCCGGTAGACGAGGCGCCTCCTTCGACGCCAGGCAGGCTTTCAACTGCTTCACGGCCGATGTGGTCTGCCTCCACGCGCTGGGCAAGCCGCTGGGCTTCGTGGAGGACCAGGACGACTTTACGCCGAACCTGGCTACCTGGTCCGAGGTCATTGTCAACTCGACGTTCATGCTCCGCCACAACCCGTTGGCCAGGTGGGCGTCCGTCGCGGCGCCGTGGCTGGCCGGGTGGCTTAGTGCCAACATCAGGGCCCTGGAGACGCTCACAAAAGTCACCATTCCCGGGCTGCTCAAGTCCGCCGCGACGGATGTCGGGAACAACCACATGTTTCCCATTCTGCTCAGAGGTGGGAGGGACGGCAAGTCCGACCCCGTTCCGGGGGTCGAGATGGATCTGAGCCGGCTGGCGGGCGAGGCGGCCATTTTTCTGAATGCAGGGACGGAAACGACATCTGTAAGTCTGCCCGGGGAGTGCTCGGCGGATCCAACTAGCATTTGAAAAAATTAGGCACTAAAACCGATCGCGTTACAGGCAGCCATCGCCACCATCACATACTACATCCTCGCCCGCCCAGACATAAAAGCCGCCCTGACGGCCGACCTGGCCGGCATGGACCCGACAACGCTGAAATGGATCGAGCTCGAGCAGCGCCCTTACCTCTGGGCCGTAATCCACGAGGCGCTCCGCCACAGTCCGCCCATCGTCACGCGATCAAGCCGTGTCGCGCCCAAGGAGGACCTTGTATACCGGCCGCAGGGTAGCCATATAGGAGCGGGAGGGCGAGCAGCAGATCCGGTCGTCATCCCGCGCGGATATTCCGTCAGCATGTCGTCGCTCCTGAGCAACCACGACCTGGAGCTGTTCCCGAACCCGAGTGAATTTCGGCCCGAGCGGTGGCTGCTGAGGGAGCAGGATGGGAGCGTGAGAACCAACGAGGAGCTGCGCAAATACCTGGCTTCCTTTGGACGAGGTAGTCGGGCCTGCATTGGAGAGCAGTGAGTACCACCATCATGTGTCCCCTGTCTTTGTCCTTGCGCATCGAATACTGACAATCATCTGTTACTATTTAGTCTGGCCATGTGTGAGATATTCCTGATGACGGCCATGATGGTCTTGTGTGTCGTTCCTCATGCCCATCTGGATAGTAAGACGACGCTGGATGACGTGACCTACGACCATGACAAGGTCGCCTTGCGGACGAAGAAGGGCCCCGTCACCGTACACATGGTTGTTTCTTGAAAGCCGGTCGACCTGGGGTGGAAAGTTGAGCAGTATTTCTTTTTGTCTTCGTAATAATCATTGCTAGAAAGCATCAGAACATATTATTCTGGGAGTATTTTATCACATCTAAATCTAGCTTTACAATCGAATGTATGGAGACAAGAAAGTAACCATCTTTGCAAGCGCCAACGCCAATTAAGCCCACCAAACAGCCACACCCATTGATAGAACAGACCCCGACCCCCTCAGTCAAAAACGTCCGAGGCATACCGCTCATTCCTCACAGTCTCGTACCAAGCCTGCGCCTCCTCCCTGGTCGCGTCGTCTTTGCCAGCCACAACCTTGTAGACGGCCTCCTTGACACCCTCGCCGACCTCGCGGCTGCCGCAAACAAACACCTTTGCGCCCGCCCTCCACAGGCGCCCGACCTCGTCGCGGTCCCGCAGCAGCCGGTCCTGGACGTGTCTGCAGCCCTCGCTCTCCTCCGTTTTGCGGCTGTACGCGCGCCGCACCGAAACGGCCCCGATCTCCTCCCATCGCTCCAGCTCCTCGCGGTAGAGGTCGTCGAGCGCCGGCGAGCGGCAGCCAAAGAAGAGCAGGAGGGGCGCGACCTTGCGCCCCGCCCCGACCAGCGCCGCTCGCTCCTGCGCAAAGGCGCGGAACGGCGCGATCCCGGAGCCGGCGCAGATGCAGACGGCGGGGACCTCGGGCGCGGGAAGGCGGAACGAGGCGGGCGACCGCCGCAGGGCGACGTGCAGGTGGTCGCCGACGCCCAGGCCGGCCAGGTAGTTGCTCGCGACGCCCTGGTAGGCCTGGGTCGGGTCGGCGAGCGAGGGCTCGGCGAGGACCGAGTATGTCAGCGTCACGTTCTCCTGGTTCCACAGCGGCGTGGACGAGATGGAGTACTGGCGCACGCGCATAGGCGGCAGCAGGGCGAGGAAGGTGCCGAAGGAGATCGAGACGGCGGGGAAGCGGTCCAGGAGGTCGAGGGCGGAAACGCGCTTGGCGCTGATCTCGTCCGCGTACGCGTCGCCCGCCATCTCTAGCAGCTTCGCCTTGGCGGCTGGGTCGGCGTCGGCGCCCTCGGCCAGCACGACGATGCCGCGCTTGGTTATCGGCTGCGTCAGCTCGACGTACGCCCCAAGGATTTCGCGGGCCGACACCGGGATGCCCGTCGGCAACGTCGTGCGG
Organism: Pseudopyricularia cyperi; assembly: GCA_031306065.1. Taxonomy (NCBI): domain Eukaryota; kingdom Fungi; phylum Ascomycota; class Sordariomycetes; order Magnaporthales; family Pyriculariaceae; genus Pseudopyricularia; species Pseudopyricularia cyperi. Next base: position 9,282 of record JASAOQ010003232.1, on the reverse strand, counting down.
GCGTCCGACCGGATTGTGATGTGCGCGTCCCAGGCCAGCCCGAACCGACGCAGCGCCCGCTCGACCACCGTTTTGGGGTTGACGGGGAGGACGGCGAGGTAGTCGCCGGCCTCGTACTGGACCCGGCCGCCCGTCGCGGGCAGGCGGATCTCCATGTGGCGCTTGACCGGGGCGCCGGGGGCAGTGAGATTTCGGGCGTCGACGACAACGGCCTCGCCGACGTCCTGACGGAGGTCTGTTGCGCGGGGGTGCGATACCTCGATCTGGAGCTTCGACAGGGCGGCCGTGAGGTCTCCCGTCTGTGCGTCGTCCGCATCCGACTCGCCCTTGTACTTGGACTTTAGGGCGGGCCACAGCGTCTCAAATTCCCAGGTTTCGAAATCGAGGAAAATATCCCCCTTGGCGGCGTCGGCCAGGCCGATAGGCACGAGTTTTGTTGCGCCGTGCTCGGCCAGCTTGTCATTGACAAGGTTGGGGATTCGGTGGAATGTTTTTGTCCAGTCATGGTGGCCACAGCCGAACACTGCATAGTTGATGCCGTCGAGCTTTTCTCCTGCGTCCATGTTCTCCAGCCACTCGACAAAGTGCTTGGCATTGTCAGGTGCCAGGCCCTCGTACGAGGCCGTGATGAGGACAACTGGGCCCTTGGCATCGCCGGGGAGCTTCTGGTTTGCGGCGTCCAGCACGTCGACGGTTTCGGCCCTAAAGCCCTGGGCGGACGCGTCGGCGGCAAGCTTGTGTGCAAGGGACTCACAGGTGCCGCTGTTGGAGCCGTAAAAGATGCTCATGGGCGCGCCGTCCTTGGGAGACGGGCTCGACGCCCGCGTCGCGCTGCGCGACTGGGCCGAGCTGTCGGAGGTTGTTGTCCCGGAAATGGCGCGCTCGAGATCGGTGGGGGACATGTTGTGTCGGGGGATGGCACGCATATAGAAGTCGTCGGGCTTCAATGTGAGGTTTTCCTTGACGGTCACCTGGTATGCGGGATCGTGCATGACAAAGTTGAAGTTTTGCAGCAACATGGCCGTAATGAGGAGGGCCTCTTGCCATGCAAAGGCACGTCCGATGCATGCCCTCATCCCGTTGCCAAAGGGCTTCCAGGAGTTGGGGTACTCGCGGTTCAGGCGGTCAAAGTTCTCGTCAAGCATCCGCTCGGGTTTAAACTCATTCCTGTCCTCGCCATAGACCTCGGGGTCGAGATGCGATTCCATAACCATAACGAACATTGCCTCATCCTTTTTGACGGCGTACTTTCCCCCGATTACGGTATCCTCCAGGGGAGTGACACCGAATATGGGGATGGTGGAGTGAACTCGAAGGGTTTCCCGGAGAACCTGTCAAATTGCATGTGTCAATGGCCGGGCCACGGTCGATTATAAAGGGAATGTAAACTTACTGCTGTAAGGTAAGGCATCTGGGAGAGGTGTTCAACACGAATCGGGCCCCTGCCGACAAGATCGTCGACCTCCTGTTGCGCCTTGCGGTACGAGGTAGGGTTTTTAAGCAGCAGGTAAAAGGCAAACGAAAGCAGTCCAGAAGTGGTTTCGTGGCCGGCAATCAAAAAGGTAATGAGGTTGTCGATTATACTGCTATCACTGAGTTTCTCGCCCGTTTTGGGGTCGACCCCGACCATCATGGCATTCAGGAGATCCTTGCGTTGCGAAGGGTTCTGTTTGCGGGCTTGGAGCACCTCGTCTGCGGTCTTTCGCAGCACATCGGCATCGTCGGACCATTTCTGGTTGGCTGTGCGGTAGAGCATGTCGGGAAGCATGCGGCGAGTCCTGGAACCGGCCTCCTTCAGCCAGTCGCTCATGGCCTCGACGAACTGATGGGTTGCATCGTGGTAGAACGAGTTGAAGCGGTAGCCCATGGAGCAAAGGGCGATGGTGTCGAGCGTAAGGCGGGTAAAGTCGTCGGTCACCAAGATGGGTTGACTTGGGCCGTGTCGAGCCCATTTCAGAACCATCTGGGAGGCGATATCATGCATCTCGTCAAACATGCCCCTGATGGCCAAAGGACCAAAAGCCGGGACGAGGATTCGATGTGCAATCCCCCAGTTCTTTTCATGGCTGTGGGCCTGCGGGAGACTGTCAGTAGAGACGCTCGCCTGCTACGATGTGGAATCAACATACTGTAAAGAGGCCGTCGTGGACACCCGTCCGCAGCTGCTCAAGAGCGGCTCCGATCTTTTTTTGGAACCTCTTTTCGTTGCAACCCTCATTGATGAGGCGCCATGACGAAAGAACGACGGGGCTCTCGCGGCCGGGAATGATTATGCGATAGATTTCGCCATACTGGCGAGCTAGAAGCTGAAGGGACTGTGTTGGTTTGTCCACATCGATCATTGGCACGGTCCCGAGAAACGGGATCGGGCCGTGGGCTTCCGGAATGGGAACTGTACCCTCCGGGGCATCGCCCTGCCTGGTGGCGAGGAATGGCATTGGTGGATGTGTATGGGTGACTGACTTGTCACAAGGCTGAAGATGACAACTCAAAGGGCTTGGAGCAACATGAGACTGGAGGGTGCGATGCGGTTCTATTTATTCACCGCAGAACTTGAACGGAGCACGTCGTCGGCCACTTTTAAAAGAAAAAAGAGAGGAGATCTGGGCTCCACCGGCAAAGGGTATGACGGATGGATACCGTAAAGTGTTCGGCATTCATGCAGGAAACCCAAGCATCACTTGGCAAGTGGTACAACACTCTCAACAGCAACGCGGTCCATGTAATTCTCCGAATTACCGGGGCGGGCCATGGAAGTGAGCCGTCGGGCATATGAGGTTGAAAATTCAATACGGAGTACGGAGACCCAAGACACTTGGGGGGATGTAGGAAAAGCTGTCGTACAGACTCGTACTTTTCGTATGGCAAACCGGAACGGGATTGAACCCCCGCCGAACAAGAATGATGTAACTACAGCCCTTTCTGCACGCCACCCTGTTTCTGGCCCAGGTCTCTTGTGTCAAACCTGTCAGACGGATGGAATCAGGGTTTATTATTATCAATCTTGTAGTTGCCGCAGGGCCCCTAGGACATACAGCAACGGAGTTGGAATGATGGATTATACTCGTAGAAGCATGGCGTGTGGTTGACGTGGAATGGAGAGAATTCACCCGAAATCCGGTTGGGGTTCGATTGGCGCGCTTTTTTGCACGAAATCCGGCAGGGGAGATTGGGGAGGGAATTGGTGACCAAGCCGAGTCGACATTTATAATATCAATCAAACGAGCGAGGCTCGGTTTGTTGGTATTTCAAAGACTGGGCCCTAAAAGACACACAAGCCACTGGGACGGGCGAGGAGACAAAAATCCAGCTCCGGCGGAAGAGCCAGGCAGTGAGTGGCGGTGGTGGGGCGTCACCTTTCAATGTTGATGGGATATATGCTTAGTACATAGCATATTCAAAGGTAGGTAGTATATCGAGTATGCTGTCAGCGGTGGCTATGCCGTGATACCTACTGCTAAAGCGGCATGAATGTGGTCGTCCAGCAGGTATGGTAGAGTGCATGGATTAGCATGGAGGGACAGAGGCGGAGAGGAGAACAAACAAGACAAACCAGGGCTGCCTCGCATGTACTGGCAAGACCTCGACAAGTAACCCGCGTCCGACTGCCAAGAACACTCACTACTATCCTTTGTCGGTGAGTGTTGCTCTAAATCATCGGCATAGTCGTGGCCGCGGCGCCGCGTGAGGAAGCGTCCATGAGGCTCACTGATGCATTTGAGCGCATGACTGGACGAGTCGGTCTGAGTAAAAGGGGCTCCTCTGCAGGCTTGCCCGGACGCTTGTGTCTCGGCGCGGCCGGATCGTGCGTGGGATGGACAAGGAGGGCAGCGTCCGGGTAGGGCGACGATCCAGACGAGTCTCGAACCTCAGCCTCGGTAGGCTACCAGACCCGGCAACCGGGCAACCAGGCGGGCAGACAAGGGACAGCCAGAAGCTGGAGCGTCAGACGGGCGGGCAAGTATTGTGGCGCGGACAATGGCTGTGCGCGGTACAGTTTACATAATAGTGTGGCACAGTCTCCAGAAGCAGAACCCAACCCCGCCTGGCTCACGTGACAAGTGTCGGCTGCCAAGCCCCCACCCCACCATGCAGGGACTGGGTCTACTTTTCCCCGGCAAAAAAAGGCTTGCAGTCAACCGAATGCATAACAGAAACGTGGGTAACCAATCAGAAGCTGTTGATAAGAACGTGGCCATGTGTACCTGCACAGCCGTAGACATACTATATACGTACGGTACTACTATAATTACTATGTACTAGCAAGTAGTACGAGGTATTAATTAGCGGTACTATGTATTAGGTGGTAATAGGGGGTGCCGGCGGCGGTGCTCCCTCAAGGCTCACGATCCAATACGGCACGCGACACGATGGTAGCCCAGCCCAGCACACAGTGAATTGCACGCATTGCATTTTTGCATTGCATGCATGTATTGGCTTGTGATAAAAGACCTTTTTTTTCTCCCCCAGTCGGCGAAAACCGGAGGAGTGTCGATGATAATGGATGACAAGGGTGGGGATGGGAGGAAACAAGACGGTCTTTTCGGAGCTACATCCCGCTTCCAGTTCTCTCTAATCGGGGGTCCGATGTTATGCGACAAGACAATGCAGGAACCAAGGCAATCCATTCGCAAGTGTGAAGCTTTTAGTTGTTTTGCTGACATGTTGCTTCTCGTTGGAATGGCTTGTGGCTAACACGAGACGCCGATTTTCGCTTTCCCCGTACAACTAAAAATGTACTCGTAAAATGTCTTTATTCCCGTTTTTGCCATTGATGGGCATCTGCCGCGCCCCCACCTCTTTTTACGAAACCGACGCCTCATTCCCGCGGGCTGGGGAAGCGTTACTACCTTTTACATACTACTATATAATATAGGTAGATAGATATACATACAGACCTAGGCTCGTTAGGGATTCTTTGTTCTATGCCGAGGAAAAGTTGTCTGCGAGGGGTGAGCTATCTATTCTGTGCTTGAAAATGCCTCACATTCTACTGGACCATAAAGCTCTTCGTGTAATTAATTAGCATACGCTACACTAAACACCTGCTCAGGGATGCTCGGCCGAGGTCTGGGCGTGGAGTAATTTTTTCGCGGGGAACATGGGATTATTGGGTTGTCTTGTCTTTCCATGCCAAGGGAGGGCTCTCTACTAATTACTATGTATTATGTGCTTTGTCGTAAAGTTTCAAAACAAAAACAGCCCCAGCCGCCACCAGAGGCGTTGGATGCTCAGGTAGGCAGGGTGAACAGTCAATTCATTACGTATTAGCTACCGGTTGCTTGGACAAGAATAGATCCTTACAGGCCTATATCCCGGGACCGGTTTACAGTTTTACACAGTATGTGTACGGGTACGAAGCGGCAATGCCATCGTTTTGTTTGGAGGTTTAGGCGATGCCGACGACTCGGTGTACCATGTACTATGTAAAGCGGTGAGGCAAGAAAATGAGAGAGCGTGCCTTTTTTTTCTTTTCTTTTCTGATACTATGTAGTTAATTACGTTGTGAACTAAAGTAGAATCAAACGGCGTCTCGGCCAGCCCCGTGTGGGGGTGCGTGAGAAGGATCACGACGAGTTGGGTTGCTTCCATTGCATGATATTGAGTTGACTACCAAAGAAACAAAAAAATAAAAAATAATAAAAGCCAGGTCCGATGTTCGCCGACGGCCGCCGCAGCAACCATTTGAGTTCCCATTCAGCTTTTTGGTAATAAACCCTGGAGGGTCGAGGATGTCCAAAAGGAGAAAACAAACCCCCAAAAAGCCCACTTTAGATACGGAAACAATTATGTTATGCGACTGCGTAGGAGAGATGTTCGCCAGTCTAGTAGGTTAGGTACCTACCAAGGTAATAGTCAGTCTTTGGTCGTCTTTGATCTGGGGGAGTGTTAGGGCCACACCCCCCCCACGACCACCACCCGTACTGTGCTGTACTGTACCGTACTGTACGTATAAACTGTACGTATAAACTGTACGAGGTAATACCCGTCCGTCTCCCAAAAGGCACCCCACACAAAATGACTGGAAAGGGACTTTGTTGTGTGAAATCGATGTTCGTAATAGTCAAGCCAAGCTGTAAAGATAAAAGCATCATGGTCCGGTCCAGGTCCTGTTCCTTATCTCTGTCGTCGGGTCTTTTTGTT
>JASAOQ010003229.1:792-32437 GCA_031306065.1 Pseudopyricularia cyperi | reverse complement strand
GCCTTGACGGGCGAAACAGGGGGGGGAGGTCGGGCCGTTGTTGTCGAGAGGGGGGAAAGGGGATGGGAGCGCTATTTTGAGCGAATGCGCAAATTGTTTCTAGAGCGAGCCACGTGGAACGAGTGCCCTTGGGAGCGAGTTGGTTTGCGCAAATACGTATTACATTGTTATTAGCTAGGTATTTAGTTAGTAGTTTGCGACAACCCGCTCATTTGTTTCGTGGCACAAGTTTCGAAACAAGCCGCCTCTAACGGTTGCGACAAACGCAACGTACCTGAGGTGGTCAGCATCCAAGTACCTAGGTACCTTGCCAAGTACCCTCTTACACGCATGCCCGCGTCTGCGGTGTAAATCAAGACGACTTGACTTTTCACTGCCGACGCCAAGTCCAACGCTGTAGCTAAAAGCGAGATGCCAAATCAAAACATAACGACGCGGCTTGGCAATCGTCTGGCACTAGGTTTTGCACACGAGGAATGTGGCATGGGAAAACGTCAGGGTGTACCTGGGTAACTACCTAGGGAGGTTCGGGAAATTCAAATAATTCAAACTTTGCAAACATTTCTAAGATGTGCGTTTATTTACTTGGCTTTCGATATTACAAGACAGGGGCCACCCTACAAACCTCACCCCCTGTGCTATCTGTGGTGAAGCTTGAACCAGCAAAGGGCGCCAGCGCCACCCCCGAGAACCTCCCCCTTCGTGAGTCTTTTCCGCACTCTCAGTGGTGAGCGCCGTGGTCTGGCGGTCCAAACCTGCCGACGAGGAACGTGCCGAGAAATGTACCGCCGAGGACTGAGAGGAAGTAGCCGACATTCATCGTCATGACAGCAATCATACTACAAGCAGCGTAATTTGTTAGCCCCTTTGATCGCTCCCCTGTCTGGAACTCCGGCAGTTGGGGGTGCCGGATCTTGTTCAAGTGCAGCGTCCGCGCGGGTTGGACTTACAGCAGATACCCTATGCCGCTGATGACGACCTCGGCCAGCGCCCGCGTCGTCTCGGTGGCTATGCGGAACGGGTTCTGGCGTACCGACATGCGCACGCGGTGAATGACGTCGGGCGTGCCGCTGCGGTTCGGGTGGTGCGGCGCCTCGGCCCCTTCCTCGGGCCCCATCGCCGAGGCCTCGTCCTTGATCGGCTGCCGGGGCAGGACTCGGGCGGGACGGGAGAGGATGTTGCGGAGCGAGATGAGGACGCAGTGGACGACGGCCAGGGCGATGATGAAGATGCATGTCCCCGCGTAGGTGCCCATGTCGGACGGGGTCCAGGCGCTGGAGAAGAGCGGCGTGGTGACGGCCGAGAAGAAGGTCATGGACATGGTGCTCATGTCCATCGTCATTGACGTGCTGGAGCTGGAGGACATGTCCATTGTCGATGTGGCAGCCGCAGCGCTGGCCGTGGCCGTGGACGTCATGGCCATAGTCATGTCCATCTTGGCTTGTGTGGTTAGTGACTGGTTTTGGTGGTGTTGGTTGTTGTTTGTTTGTTCTTTTCTTTTCCAAGGCGAGGCACTGATGGTTGGTCAACAGTCGGTCAGAACAACAGCACAGCCCGAGCGAAGGACGGATGAAGTAGGGTCTTTATCACAAGTTACCACAAGGATGGGTGGGCGCAGGGGTCCTTTGGGTAGCGAAACCACGGGCGAATCACCTATATCAGAATTGCCATTATCTTGCTCAGCAGACGCGGTCCCCCGTATTTTGTATTCTGCAACTCTGCGTACCCCCAACGTGGCGTAACAAGGTCGCATGCATGGATCGCCCGTTAAACATGCGGTGGAGCTTGGTAAAGGCTTCTTTTTTAGTGGATATAATGAGCTTGAATGCGCAAGTTTTTACCAATCATGTGTCAGGAACCCCTAGACTAGATTCGTACTTAGGATCCTCAGGTCTGACGATGTAGATTGGTATTTGTCCAAGCACCCCTTGCCCACTGCTACCCATCGAGACGCTGGCCGCTTGATCCACAGACCGGTTTCCTGTTATTATCTTGGGTCGAGTCCCCAAGAAGCTGGCGTAAGGCACAGTCCCAAGCTCATCTCGACAACGACAGCACAAGCCGACGACCACAGTTCCCGCGAGAGAAACAGGACGACGACCCGTCCGACTCACTCGCCATGTTGCCCTTTCTCGACCAGCCGGTGCTCCTCGAGTCTTCTCGGGAGTTCATGTGCATGCTTACAGCCGAACAATGCGAATATCAAACCGAGCGTTTCCACAACTGGTACGGCAGCCTGGAGTTGTATTGTGCCGACCTGCCTCCGAGAGTCAAAAAATTGACTTTTCTTTTGCCAATATAGGTACATTGCCGACTGGGTATATGGCCTCGGCACCATCTATCTCATTCTCGGTATGATTGCGACCTGCACGCTGGGCTTCTGGTTCACCAGGCTCAGTCCGGACTCGCTGCGGAGTCAAATTTGGTGGCAGAAGCTGCTGGGCGGCTTCCGTTTCCTGGCCTACAAACGACATGTCGTGGCCGGCTTTACAACACCCTCGTTGGGGGTAACGGCACTGCTTGTCAGCGGTGCCGCATTCTTCTTTGGTATGCTTTGTGCCTCCTATTGGGCTTACCTTTGGCACAGCTTTGGTATCTAACAAGGGGAAAAAGGCATGACCTTGGGACCGAGCCCGTATTACTGGCCGAGCATAGACTACGGCAGTTCTCCGCCCCTCGCGACTAGGGCCGGATGGATGGCTTTGGGCTGTTTGCCTTTCATTCTGTAAGTATATTTCTTCAACAGGAAACAAGGTCGATCGATATGACTGTTTCTTTAGCTTACATGGGTGATCTCCACACAAACAACAGTGTACTCTCCACCAAGGCCAACATGATTGCCACCTTAACGGGCGTCTCACACGAAAAGCTCATCGTTTTCCACAAATGGACGTCATGGGCAATGTTTGTCCTCTCTCTGGTACACACATTTCCCTTCATCATTGTTCACATTGCCGAGGGTGATATGGAAATGCAGTGGACCATGTCCATCTTCTACTGGTCCGGAGTCGTATGCCTGATTGCACAGGCCTACTTGCAGTTCTTCTCACTCTCCTTCTTCCGGTAAGCTGCGCAAACTTAACTCTGATATCTGCGTCACCCAAAGTCTAACCATGTCAACTGCAGGAACCGGTTCTACGAGTTCTTCAAGGCTACCCACTTCTTGGTGGCGTTTGTCTTTGTCTTGTTCCTCTTTTTCCACTGCGACTACACTTTAACCTCATGGTAAGCCCACCTCCTGGATCCATCCCTGGAGGCGACAAAGACACCCTATACTAATGTATTCCTGTGTAGGTACTACTTCATTGCGGCCGGTGTGCTCTACACCCTGTCCTGGTTCTACTCCCAAATCCGGATATACTTTGAGCACGGCTTAGGACTGCGCGCCACATTCGATCTCGTCTCCAACACGACAATGCGCATCACCATACCGGCCCGCACGACGTGGTCGCCGACCCAGCACATGTTCTTGCGCTTTGGAGCGCTCGAGGCTCACGCCCTCACCTCCCACCCCTTCACCATCTGCAGCGTTCCCTCGACGCAGGACCACGACGAGTCCAAGCTCGTCTTCTACGTCCAGGCCCGCGGCGGCATCACGGGCCGCCTGGCCAAGCTCGCCGCCCAGCAGCCCGGCCACAGCCTGCGCGTGCTCATGGACGGGCCGTACGGCGGCATCAAGGGCAAGCCGCTGCGCTGCTACGACGACGTGCTCGTGGTCGCGTGCGGTGCCGGCGCCGCCTTCTCGCTGGGCCTGGTCATGGACGCCCTGCTCCACCGCTCCTCCTCCGCTCCCGGTGCTGCCGAGACCGCCCAGCCGCGCATGCGGGTCCTCCTCGCCACCCGCGACCCCCGGCTCGTGACCTGGTACCGCGAGGCGCTGCTGGACTTCATCGAGGCCAACAAGCTGCCGCCGCATCTGCAGGGCATCGAGATCGCCGTCTACCTGACCGGCGGCGGCGGCGGCGGCTCGTCGAGCAACGAGGGAGCCGCCAGCGATTCCGACGTCGAGAGGAGTCAGTCCGCAAGCTCCGCGAGCGTGGAGAAGTCGGCGGCCGCCCAAGTGTCCATAGAGTCACACACCGGCCGGCCCGACTTTGCGTCCGCGATACAAGACGCGTCGCAGCAGCCCATCGGGTCGTTGGCCATCGCGGCTTGCGGACCTTCGAGCGTCATGACGGACGTGCAGGCCGCTGCCGCCGCTGCTCAGCTTCGCATCCTGCAGGGGACCTCAGGTGCGAGTGAGGTCTATCTTCATTGTGAAAGCTTTTCGTAAGTGATCTCCGTTGATGCATCACGTCTGTTTGGCCTCACTGAAATCTAACTTTGTTGCAGATGGTAAACTGTTATTTTGTCATTGGGTCTGCTTTCCTAGCGGCATTTCTTTATATTTGTCTTCTTTAAATATTAAGGGCTGGGGCAGACGGAACCGCTCGTTGGTACATTACACAGATGTGGCCTCTGATAGTTATTGATGCTGCTGGCAGCAGTCACTTGCTTTCGAGGCCACAATTCTATAGTTCCTAGTGTAACAATTTGCATATAATATAAGTAGAGTGTATACCGACTGGCCATGATCTACACCGCATTCGGTTTGATAAAGCTGGCGCTGGCTGTGACCACAAAAATGGAATCTGTGCAGGCCACACTTCTCTCTGGCGTTAAAATGCCCAGACTATGAGCCGGGGGCCATCCTGCGGCTCTGGTTCAAGCCGCGCATAGCAAGATACCGCGCTTGCACTCGCGCCTAACGACGGGGCATCTCCACGATGCCGCTGCCTACCCCCCTCTCCCCAGTGGTGTTTACAGATCCTGAGCTCTAGCCAGCTACTGCAAACCCTGGGGAAAGATTTGTTTGCGCGGTGGATTTGGGTCGGGGATGCGACCTCACTAGTCACTGGCTGCGGCCAAGGGCCACTTGACGTGGGATCTCCACCTGCCAGAACTGCATATGTAGAGTGGTAATTCGGCCAGGGATTGTATATTATTTTGTTTCCCATCAGTCTGGTACAGTTGCCCGCTCCATGATCCCGTCCCGTTGTCCTATGATGGATATTCTACAAGATGGAGCCAGTATATTTCGATATCATCCATCCGTTGTACCTGGACGTCGGCGAGTTCCTTTGGTACTCTAATCGGAACTGAGAGTCCGGATAACTGGTTATGACTAAGATCAGTTTGCGACATTTCAGGCAGTGTTTGCCTGTGCCGTACTTGACCTCGACTCTCCCGGACCGAAAGCTCACCACCTAGCCCTCAAGGTAGGAAAGAGTTCAGGGTACGTTGTCCGTCCGACGCCCGGGGAAAACAGCCATGTCGCTAAAAATAAGCATTTTGTGCCGAGAACGATAATCTCTTGTTCCTCCTTGGCGATGCACCCCTATGTACGATAGCCTTGGCGCCCTCCACCAGCCAACCAGATCGAGCTCTTCCTTTTCAGCTCGGGTACATCAGCCGCATCTTGGGAACACCGGCTGCGTGAATATAAATACTCGTCGACTGTTGATACGATGAATCTGGTCGAAACAGCATGTTGTTCTAGTTCAGACTTTATTTTCAACACCGACTCCGATTAGAAGAAGCCCAGCAGAGTCCATACCTATCAACGGCGACTGCGAATCGTCTCAGAAGAACAGGACAAGACAGTCAACTACAGCAGCCATGAAGTCATTCCTTGTACTCGTCCCTCTTTTGGCAGCACCTGCCCTTGGCGCTATCGGTAGCCTCTGCAAGGCAAACAAGGTAAAAGGGCGCTGCATTTGTCTTCCTGTCTATGCCCAGCCTTCTTGTCGTTCATCCCGAGATCAAACAACACTGACGTGATATTGCCCCACTGCTACACTGGTACAGGTCACGGGCACCTGCCAGACCACAACCTGGTGCCGCGGTCGCAAGGGCCAACAGCCGGTGGTCGGCGCATGTCCCAACGACCCCGACAACGTCAAGTGCTGCATCTTCCCCGAGTGCGAGGGCAACGTCGGCATGGGCTGCTTTCTCGAGTCTGAGTGCTACACCTACACCCACCCGTGAGTTTCTACTTTTAGTTTAGGGCTAGCTTCGAGTCACGCAGGGCTTTTTTTCTTGGTGATTTGATGTGCAACAACGGCCAACTGATGATGTGCTACACAGGGGTCTCTGTCCCGGTCCCAGCAACTACAAATGCTGCGCTATTCCGTGATCACGGATTGTGTGTAGAACAAGGGCTGGCCAAAGACTATCTGTTCTTGTTAAAATGGCTTTGTACACAAAATAAAAACAATTCGAAAGAACCCAAATCCGCTGTATCTCTGACCACCTGTCACTGGCTTAGTTGGCCGTCTAACTTTTCCCACCTATTTCGCGGTCTCCCCCCAACATGCTACCAATTCGTTATGCCTTTGATATCCACCCCTTGGGCCCTCCCCATGTCCCCTTAACCATGTGCTTCTGATAGACCCAAGGGAAAAAGTCCTTTTTGAGGTGGTAAAACGCCCGGTTCGGCTCCGACTGGTCGACAAAGCGTCCAAACGTCTCCTTGGGCTGGCCTCCGTACTTGAACTCGGCAAGGAGCACCTTGCCATATTGCGTTATCAGCGGACACGAGGTGTAGCCGTCGTACGTCGCGAGGTCGCCGCCGTCCTTGCCGTCCATCGCCCGCAGCAAGTTGTGGACGAGGACGGGCGACTGCGCCGTGATGGCGGCGGCGGTCTTGGCCGTTGGCAGGTTTGTCGCGTCGCCGATGGCCCAGACGTTGTCGAATCGCGTGCTGCGCGTCGTGGCCTGGTCCACGTCGATGAAGCCCGTGGCGTCCACAAGTGCGCTCGACTTGATGAAGGCGTGCGGGCCCATCTTGGGTACGACGTGCATCAAGTCGAACTTCTTGGTCACGGTGCCCTTGCCGTCGGGCAGGGCAAAGGTGGCGACGTTGCCGTCGTTGACCTCGACCAGGTCGTGCTGGAAGAGGCCCTCGACGCCGCGCTCCTGCCGGAGCCGCTCCAGCGTCGCGGCATACCTGGGCACGCCGAACATTACGGGCAGGCCCGTGGCGAAGCTGATTGAGACCGGAGAGCTGGACGGGTTCGCGGGATCGTAGAGCCCCGCGCGCTTCCAGTGGTCAAGAGCCATCCACATGATCTTCTGCGGGGCGCCGGCGCACTTGACGACGCCGACGGGCTGTGTGAAGATAGCCCGACCTTGCTTGAGGGACTGGATGGTGCCAAAGACCTTGGGGACCGTGTCGCGGCCGTAGATTGACGAGACCAGACTGCTCTCGTCGGCGAGCGCCTCGGGAAGGCCCTTGATGCTGTCGTAGTTGATCTTGATGCCCGGCGCGAGGATTAAATGCTCGTACGCGACCGTGTCGCCATTGGCAAGCTTGACTGAGTTGTCCTCCGGGTTGAGCGACTCAACGGCGTCAGCATAGAGCTTGAGCTTGGGATCAGCGAGCTCCTTTACGGGCTGCTCCAGCTCCTCGGCCGTCTTGAGGCCGCCACCGACGAGGGTCCAGCCCGGTTGGTAGTGGTGGTGGGCCGCGGGCTCGATCACGGCAATGTCGTCGGCTGCGAACCTGCCGGAGCGTAGCAGCTGGTGGCTCGCGCACATGCCGCCGGTGCCACCGCCGACGACCACTACCTTGTGGCTCCTCGTTGCACCCGACACCGGGGCGACTGTGGCTAGCGAGCGTGTCTTGCCGGCTGCCGTACGAACCGGCGCCGCGGCTGTCCTCGTGGCCACCCGAAACATTGTTCGGAATCTGGAGACGTGAACGGGTGGGTTTTTGGATCACGGCAAGTTTCGTTGCCACTTGAGTTTTGCTTTGTGTCGGCTGCACGATGGTGGATCGTGGGCTATCAGGAATAGCGTGCCTCCCCCAATATTCGGGCAGGCTTCACTTGGTTGGCCAGATGAAACTTGATTGGAGTTGGTTCTCAAGTCAGCTAGGTACTTTGGTCTTTGTTTTCTTCTTTTCTTTCCCATCCCCAGAGCGAGGCCGTGATTGCTGGAGCACCTCCGGGAAAAACGGACGATATCGGCAGTCGGGCGGCATGACGCGATCCGGGGCTGGAATGGCCGAAGAAGTGGGTCCCGCGATGGCGATCAAGAGGGTTAGGGTATGTCTCATAACAGCTCTCTCCAGCTGCCACGACCATGATGATTTGAGCACCTCATAATTAGTGTTAGTCCCAAGAACGAGGAGTTTGTTCATCTTGTTGTTGAGAAAATATCCCGATCCGCATTGCTGAGGGTGTTATTCTCTATAAAACTCAAATTCACCATCTGTCCAATAGTATTCGTCAAAGTAACGCTTACCAGTCTACCGCACACCTTGATGGGCTGCCGTGCACCCTGATGGCCATCTATATCCAGGGATATTCCGGGATATTCTGGGAAACATGCAGCATCTGTGGCTTTTTGATGAGCTTAAACATGTATGACAAAGCCATCGTAGTGATTGGTGCCGTGGTATTATATGGTAGGTACTTATAGAGTCTTCGGTGGTCTTGAGACCTTGGCGCTTTTGGTCTTTGATTTCCTTCGAGACCTCGCCCACTTACACTGATACCAGTTGGGGAGCATTCACTCCTGGAAAAGCGACCTCAAACATGACAAAGGCTTCAGCAAGAGCCCCCGGCTCGACCAAGGTGGTCCGAAAGGATTCGGCCATCGATCTACAAAGGCCCAAGCCCCTCCCTGTTACCCTCCTCTCGGGCTTCTTAGGCAGTGGCAAGACAACGCTCTTGCAGCACATCCTCCGGAGTAACCACGGGCTGCGTATCGCTGTGATTGTCAACGATATTGGAGCGTAAGTTCGTTGCTCCTATCACATCTACTCCTATCTCTCCCACTCTACAACCACCAAGCCCCTGATCCCTGGGCTGAAATCCGAAACCAAACATCAGCATCAACGTCGACGCCAACGTCATCAACCACCACATTACCAAGACCACTGAGAAGGTCATCGCGCTTCAGAATGGCTGCATCTGCTGCACCCTCCGCGGCGACCTGCTGACGGAGCTCGTGCGGCTCTCCGAGCTCGCTACCTTCGACTACATCATCGTCGAGAGCAGCGGCATCAGCGAGCCCGAGCAGGTCGCCGAGACGTTCGACTCCCGCCTGGCCGAGACGATGGGACAACTGGGCGGGGCGGGGGCGCCAGACGGCTCGGACCCCGCGGAGGGGCTCGACGAGGCAATGAAAGCCGTGCTGCAAAAGGTCGCCGGCGCGGGCGGCTTGGCCGGCTTCGCGAGGCTGGACACTACCGTCACCGTCGTCGACGCCTTTACCATCATGAACGACTTCCACACGGACCAGCTGCTGTCGGGGCGACGCGGCGACGTCGGGCCCGAGGACGAGCGGACCGTCTCGGATCTGATGGTTGATCAGATCGAGTTCGCGGATGTGATCATCCTGAACAAGATCGAGATGGTGGGTTTGCTATCCAGCTATGTTTCTGGGTAGTTCTCAGAATAGTTGGGACTAACATGGTCGCCGACAGGTCGATGCTGCCACCAAGAGACGAGTCTTGGACTTGATCAGAAAACTCAACCACCGTGCCAAAATCATCGAGACGTCACGTGGCAAGGTCGACGTCAACGAGATCGTCAACACCGGCTTGTTTGATCTGGAGAAGGCACAAACGGGGTACGGCTGGCTCCAGGACCTCCACGAGCTGACATTACGAGAGGTATGATTATTGTTGTCCTGTTCTTGCCTGAAATTTCCACCCCATGGCACCCCGCTAACACCAAGGCAAGGTCAACGGCCACAAGGTCATCACCCCCAAACCCGAGACGGAGGAATACAACGTGCGCAACTTCGTCTACCGGCGCCAGCGCCCCTTTCACCCGCTACGTCTGTACAAACTGCTGTTTGAAAAGTTCATAATGCAACTGGAGCATCCGGAAGACGACGAGGGAGAAGAAGAAGACTCTGAGGCGGACGACAGCGACGCGGAACAAGACTTGGCCACGCAATCCGACAACGACGACGACCAAGAAGAGGACACGTCCATGACGGACCCGGACCCGCTGGACGCGCCTCCCAACGAAGTGATACTGGCAAACAAGCGCGCCGACCCGCTGTTCGCGCGCCTCTTCCGCTCAAAGGGCGAGTTCTTCCTCGCGACGCGCCCGCACCGCGCGGGCGACTGGTCGCAGGCCGGCGCGATGCTGACGCTCGTGGGCGGCCGACCGTGGTTCGCGACGCTGCCCGAGTCCGAGTACCTGACCGGGCAGAAGGAGATTGACGCGCTCGTGCTGCACGACCTCAAATCGGGCGGCGAGTGGGGCGACAGGAGGCAGGAGATCGTCTTCATCGGGGAGGACCTGGATATCGGCGGCTTGGAGAAGGCGTTGGACGCCTGTCTGCTGACGAATGAGGAGTGGAAAAAGTGGCAGAAGCTGATGCGGAGCGGCGTTCTGAGCTTGGAGGGCAAGATGGAAAGGCTGGGAAAGTTGTTTGATGACGGGTTCCCCGACTGGCCTGAAGAGGCCGAAGGTCACGAGGGTCATAATCACTGAAAAAAATGTCTTAGTTGCCGCAATGAAGTTTGTTTGAATTTCGTTTGACATCATCATCATATGATCCGGAGGGATAGTAGCTTGGTAAGCCCACGCATGCTGCGGGTCGAGGCTCCCTGGGCTCGAGGTGGTCGGTGTAGTAGCCCATGGTGTCGCTGTGCTGTCGATATTCGACATTGTAAACAAGATTTGGGTAAAGGTAGAAGTAAGCGACGATCAGCTTATACTCGAAAAAAGTACCAAGGTATGTGTACGTTGAGAATAAAAGAGGCGTCTGGCCATACAGCTCAAGTTCCCTGTCAGTTGGTGTGCCTTGCGTCCATGCCTACCCTTACAACAGATCCTAACCGTTGCGTTGCTCCGGGAGGCCATACCGAAGATGCCTCCAGGGCAGGCCCTGGCTATCACTTTCGAGATGATACAGCCTCTGCCTTCACTGATTCCTGCTTTAATTTGTGCTTCCTCCATCCCAAGATCTATTATGTATACTGTCCATACCGTTGCAATGTGTCCTGAGTCCAACTAGCAGCACTTTCCCCTCACGAGCCCCGGTCGACTCCAGAAGGTCGATCAGCTCTGTGACAGGAACCTTGGAGCCTATATACCTCTGCCACAGCTTGTGGTCGTAGATGATCAAAGTTCGGGGAAATCGTCGTTACTGGAGAGCCTAACGGGAACCCCCTTTACTCCATGCGTCGAAAGATCACAAAAGAGATCCTGAGTTGTTCTTGTCGACCGTTTCATTGCTCGCATATGATCACGAGATATATGTTAGAAAACACAAGCGGATAAACAGTAAATGCATAAATATTTATATCTTGTAAGCCAACCTATTTAACTTTGTATTCCCAAACCCGTGTCTGTGTGTCTGTGTGTCTGTGTGTCTGTGTGTCTGTGTGTCTGTGTGTCTGTGTGTCTGTGTGTCTGTGTGTCTGTGTGTCTGTGTGTCTCTGTGTGTGTGTGTGTGTGTGTGTCTGTGTGTCTCTGTGTGTGTGTGTGTGTGTGTGTGTGTCTATCAGTGGTTAGCCAAACCAAGAGCCGCAATTTGTGTCTGTCCACCTTATTTCTTGCTGCTGCTAGGCCCGTTCGGGTTATAAAACGGGTTTTGCTTGGTTTGCGCCGTCCCATCGGGATTGTAAATTTTAGCGGCTTGAACAGCACCCGCCGGAATCGGACCGAGCACAGTGGTCTCCCTTTGCTGTGCAAACGGGTTCATCTGGTTATCCGCCTTGAACGCTTTGTTAGCGTTCATGGTGCCAGTTGTTTTCTCGAGGGCTTTCTGGTCGATCTTCAAAAGCGCCCCATCCGGCTGCTGGGTGGTCTTGTCCTTGTTCACGAATCCCGTGCCTACTTCTTTACTGCGCGTGGTCGATTTGTAAGGGCTCTGGTCGTTGTTCTGCCCAAGCTGCCCCAAGGCGTGCCCCTTGACCGTTTGCTGCGGAGTTTCTTTGTACATGGGACCTTGGCGGTGAGTCGCGCCGGCTGGAAGCAGAGGTTTCCCCTTGTCGAGCACGGTATTCGCTGCCTCCTTCCTGTCACCTCGGAATAGAACAGTGTCAGGGGCTTGCGGCCGACTCGAGCTGGCTTGCGGTCGACTCGAGCTGGCTTTCGGTGGACTCGGGACGGTCTTTGGGGTGGTCTTTTTCGGTGGAGTTTTAGGGGACGGAGGTGCAGGGATAGGAGCGGCTGTAACAAGCACTGCCAAAAGCAGGCACAGCAGAGTTATGGTCCGAGGAAAATACATTTTTCCGAGTTTTCGTCTTGTTAAAAGGGAAAAGTACAAGCCGGTGAGGGTTTGATAACTGTTGGTGTCGGTAGTAGTCGGCCAAGTTGAAGAAACGAAAAGGTTGTGAAACGGCGGTAAGAAGATACAGGTAAATCGGGAATGGAGTGAGGTAGTCAAGGAGGTTTGCAAAGCTGATGAATGAGAATAAAGCTGCTGGATGAGGATGAAGGCAAAACAACCTCACTGTTGCGGCCCTTTATGTATCTCAAACCTCTTCCATCTTTAGTAAACCTGCTTTGTATTCAAAGAGTGTTATTTACACAGACAAGTGCGTTTACAGTAAGATGGTTGATACCGATATTGTTATCCTTGGATAGGTAACTACATTATTTCAGGCCACCACCATTGTGTGCCTGTAGCACGGGTGTTCGGCGAAAATCAACAGGCAAGGCAAAGATCAACAGGGCAAAGATCAACAGGGCAAAGATCAACAGGGCAAAGATCAACAGGGCAAAGATCAACAGGGCAAAGATCAACAGGACATGGCGTCCGACGACATCCAAATGGCCAGAACACTCCCCACTACGCTGACATTGTAAGGGCTTCCATCACGTTTTGTTGGTTGTTACTACGCAGGAGGTCCCCATTCTTTCATCCGGAAAATAGGTAGCAGAATAGACAAAGCAGGACATGGTAGCACACGCAGTGCGGGAGCAGAAAAAGCGGAACTGCAAAATGGCCACGTGTGTTTTATTGCTAGTAAATAATAAGTAAACAACACGAACAACAGCTCTTCACCGTTTATTCGTCAGGAAATTCGTACGTTCCTCCAGAATCCTTTGATTCTAATCAGCTCTTTGGCTTTTTCTGCTGCTTCAAAGAATAGGCAGGACTGTTATAAACTTCATCAAAGTCGTACTGTGGAAGCTCGTCGAACTCGCATTTTAGCAGGTTCCTGGCCCAAAGCACAACCTCCTTTTGCGCCTGCTCGGCGTCGATGCGGATGCCGTTTACATTCCCCTCCCACGTAATGCTATGGATCTTGGTGCCGCCCTCGGGGTGAACTTGTCGTTGTTGGTCTGGATTGTCGAGGTGGAGGACGTAAATGTCTTGCCCGGTCCAGCTCTGCATAAAGTGGACAGATATGGTTGAACTGTTGCTTTTATCGGGATTTTCCACCAGCACGTCCCATTTTTGGTCCATGTTGATAGATTCCAGCCCGGTGGTGAGCTTTTCGACGTCTTTTTCGTTGATGCGGATGTCCCAGGGCGCCGTCAGCCGCTCCCTCATGGGCTTTATGTCGCGCATTTTACTGCCGGGGTACTGGGCCATTGAGATTGTGCGCAGTGAAGAAGCTGCAAGGAGATGGGAATGATATTTGCCTGCGAGAACACAGGGTTTTCTTTTAAATAACGTTTTCCAGGCGTTGGGAGGTCGCACATATATGCCTTGCCGCTCCCTTTGGATTCCGCGTCTGGTTTGGTGACGTCAGGTTAGGCACCTAGGTGGGTACCTAAGCAGGCGAATATGTGCCGCAATTATATAAGCTTATTAATGAGCGGAAAATCCGTCCAATGATAGCGAGTGTATAGAAAGACCGCGGCTCGAGACTGCCAAGCGAACGGGAGGCCCCCCCTACTTACAAAGTCCTGTTCGGTCATGCCTTTGGGTGCTGCAGGAATACAATTCTCCATCAAGACATCTACGAATGTTTGGCTATGCTGTGAAAATGGGCTCTCAGTCTCGGTCTAGACTGGGATCCAAAGACCTCATCATATCGGCCAAAAAGGTCGGGGAAGAAGAGGATTCAATATACCATTTCATACCGGCTCGACTATTCAACGATAAGCTTCCGGTGTCCTTTTTCGGTGAGTTAATGAATTCTGCCTAAATCCCATCCATGGGAGACTCGAAACAATGATTGGATAATATCAGCGTTGGATAGCGGCAATGGAAATTGCAGAAGCCAAAGAAGTTGCTGCTCTCGCCGCTGAGTAAGATTTACACACATCAGCAAAGGGAACTTATGCTCCCATGGTAGCGGCTTCAATGGCTACCTCGAAACAAAAGCTGGTTTGTGTACTCGTAGTCGTCGCCAAGCCCCATTTAAGGCAGATGTTCCAAATGCTTGTCGCCGAGCCGGGCGGTCTCCAGGATGTCGTCATCCATCGACTTCCTTTCCCGCGGGATCTTCGTCTGGATATCGGTACCGTCGCTGTTATCGTGAAAATCTCGGGCAATTTCGCGTACTGAAGGTGGCATTCTGCTGGTCGAGCCAAAGGATATCTGTTCATTCAAGCTTATAGGGTTCAAAATATTCCGTTGCTGGAACCGAGGCTTACCGCTGACAAACAAGGGTCTTGATCGATGGCTCCGATATTATGTGAGAATCGAATTTCGGACGCGATTTGCCGGTCAGAATTGAGTCCTCTATGACTGGATATCCAGTATTTCTTTACGGGGACTATCGAGGAGTGTATCCGAACCCTTCTTTAGCGCCATCATACTCAGGGCTGAGAGCAACTGCAAATTCTGAAGCAACGGCATCCTACATGGGTAAGCTGGTTTTTTTTATTTTTGCCGTTGGATTAATATGGCTTTTGTATTTTCTGTAATTTCAAATACTGCGTCAACGAGGTGCAGTTACCAAGACACACAACAACGAGCATAAACCCTGGTAGGTTGAAAGATGTCAAGTTGATCGACCAGATTTGATATGAAATGGTCCCAATCGTCAACAAGGGGTTCCCTGGGACTAACCGCAATATTGAAGCGTAGTTATCGCTTATTTTTCTTTCTGTACTTGGTCCCTAGAACCGCTGTTTTATTTCCTTTTAGTTTTATCCATTAATGTTATTGTGGTTTTGATTAGTACCTTAGCATCTACCTATTGACTGACAAGAGCTGCCCGTTAAATTGATGTAAAGAAATGGACGAGAATACGAGATACCTCTGATCTCCTGGAACACCTCCGATTATCCACCGTCTCGGCGTTCTTCACACATATGTCCTTCTTCTATTGTGTTTGACGAACCGTCCTCTTCCGCTTGTACCCTCTAACCCCCTAACTGTCCTCGGCTCCCACCCCGTTTTGACGGGATTAACGACGTTCAGAATAAGAACGACTGGTGTTTTGCCCTTATCTCTGCCAGTGGTGGTCAAGACGTCGGTCCCATTACAGTCACCCAAGACTGCCAACGCCGCCAACCGCAAACAGTCGGCATGCATGCCACATCGCCAAAGATGAGCACCGTATCGTTCCTCGTCTCACCAACCATGGCGACCTCGTCGGCTGTTTCGAAGCCGCCGGGCCGCACGGTCTGGTTAAGTGCCGTTCCCGTCTTCTCCCCCGATGGATGACATTGCGGATGACCCATGGACATCGGGACGGGACACGTGCTTCTGAGGTCTTGTCTCATGCCCACTGGAAATGAAAGACACTTAAACCTGAAACGACCGCACGACTGTTCAGGACTTACAAGCTAAAATGCGGGAGGGAGGGTACACCAGATATTTTGCCGCTGTAATACGATTTCAAATACCGGGATATGGAAGTAAATACTAACAGCGCGGAGACCTTGCTCAAAGTTCGACATATATACACGCCTCGTCGTGGCCCGGCGGCATCGCTGGGCTAGCCACCAGTAACCGATTCAAGGGCCATCTCAGCAACCCATCCCTCGACGCAGACTAGCAGGTGACCATGTAGCCCAAATGACCTCCAACCAATCACACATATGTCTTCAGCAGGCTGTTGTAATAAACGTATCCCTTCCCGCTCGGCGGCTCAAACCCATACATGTAGTCGGCCCACCAAGGTCCGGCAGCCCACCACAGCGCGCCCATCCACACGTCGCTGTTCTGCTGTAGGTGGTCCAGCAGGCCCTTGACGGCGGTGCGGCAGAGCTCGTTGGGCCCGCCGGCCACCTCGCCGATGATGCCGACCTTTTTGTTGGCCCTGAGCCACTCGGTGGCGCCCACGACGCGCTGCACCCCAATGTTTGCGCTGACGCAGTCGGGCGACGTGCCGGACGAGTCCGAGTCCAGGTACTGGTGCATCTCGTAGACGAGCCTGCCGCTCGGGTCCGTCAGCGCCTTCATGTTGTCGTTGGTCTTGTTCCACGACCACGCCCCCGACCACGCGTTGCCCTCGACAAAGATCCACTGGGAGGTCGCGCCCGCGGCCCGGATGCCGTCGATGGCGGCCTGGTTCAGGCGCAGCACCAGGTCCTGGTCCATGTCGTGGTACTCGTTGTTGGTGTCGAAGACCACCCGGCCGTTGCCCCTGAAGGCCGTGGCCAGGTTGACGAAGAAGGTGCGGAACGCGGCCGTGTCGGTGACGACGTTCTTGTAGTAGCGCCCGTAGTTGTGCGGGTCGATGACGGCCCAGCCGCCCTTGGACGTGATGTGGTTCACGACCTGGGTCAGGTTGCGCAGGTAGCCGGCGTTGAAGGTGGCCGTGAGCTGGTTCTCGGCCATGCGCTCCATTGA
This sequence comes from Pseudopyricularia cyperi, assembly GCA_031306065.1. Classification (NCBI taxonomy): domain Eukaryota; kingdom Fungi; phylum Ascomycota; class Sordariomycetes; order Magnaporthales; family Pyriculariaceae; genus Pseudopyricularia; species Pseudopyricularia cyperi. The sequence goes on along the minus strand of JASAOQ010003229.1, from coordinate 15,724 downwards.
AATGGCCACGCGGAATGTGTTGTAGCCTTGTCCCATCAGCGTCTTTGGATGGCGGGGAAAAGATCGGATGGGTTAGCTACTCCGCCCAGAGAGAAGAAAAACATGCTGGGTTAAAAAAAAAAAAAAAAAAGCTCACATCTATGGATGACAACGTCGGAAAGGTGAACTCGGTGCCCCATCTGCCAGGGTAGATATCGCTGCCAAACTCGGCCCCGGCCTGGTTGGCGCCTATGAAAGTGAACTTTCCATTTCCGCCACCTCCGCCGCCGCCGCTACCTCCATCGCTGCCGCCCCCGTCTCCAGGAGGGCTCGACGAGCCCGGCTGGCACTGGCTATACCACTGATTTACGACGACGCAAGTATACCCCGAAACGCATGTTGTCGAGCCGGTGTGGCCGGTTCCGCCGCATTGAGCCCACGCGGGTGCCTGAGCCGCCACGGCGGCCACCAGAGCGTTTATGGCGAGTATGATCTTCATCTTGTTGACGATGGATAGTCTGAATGGGTGGTTGTGCCAAGTCAGGGTCCGGCAGCGACCGGACGAAATATCGATGCAGCCGAGCGTCCTTTAGATACGAGGTGTGGCGGGATTTACATTCTTCTACCTTCATACTACTTTATACGCGCCGAGCTCTAGTAAACATACGACGAAAAGTTCGGAGCCCTATCCCAAATAGTCACTCAGGTACGGAGAGTGAGAAGCCGTGGCTGGGACACTATTGCCCCGTTTTGCAATCCCCATCCGGAATTATCAACCGGAAGTAGTCCATCGACCAAGATCTTCCGCCTATTGGGTTCCCGGCAAAAGATCCCGCGCGCTGCGACCACGCAACCTTGGGTCGCGGAGGCTGCAGGTCCGTAGATGACGACCCCTGTCGGATCTAGACCCGAGACCTCCGTCTGTCAAAGTGAGAGCTCAAGTGGTTCCCTTTCTTTCGGAGGGCTGCTCCAGGTGATAAGGAACAGTATAACTGACAAAAAAGCTTGATTTTCCTGCGACACTGCTTTTGATTTGACCCAAATTCCGCTTCAACTTTTGAGTGTGTTCATTGCGAAATACTCTCAAAATCCTGATCCTGGTGCCATATATTGCTAATTAAGTAATCATAGTGCGGATCGAGGCCTAATAGTTCCTTACCAGTAAAAGCTAAAGTGAAACTAAATTCAAGCATGATATAGGTTCATTAATTCAAGGTACTAACTTGTGGGCAAAATTGCTATCTGGAAAACTCACCATTTGACATTCAGAGAGAGGATTATCAAGTACATTAACACAGGCATCCGCTTCTTGCTAATATATTTTTAGAGAAGCAGCACGAATTATATTTAGAAGCTTGAGATACATTGTAGCTTAAAACCAGCTCTGATATCACGGGATGCCATCCTCCTCCTACATAGTAAACGATAAATGCAAGGTTTCAAATCAACCCGCGAATTTTTTGACCCTTGATAACAACTTTGCACGGAGATCAAATCTCCTCCATATTCGGCCCAAAAAAAATTCTAGGTGAGACGCTTCTGGTGAGACGCTCCTAGCAGACCGGGATCTTGATGACCTGGCCAACCTGCAGGAGGAGCGGGTCAACTCCGGGGTTGGCGGCCAGGAGGGCGTCGAGGCTGAGGCCCAGCCGCTCGGCGATGATGAAGAAAGTGTCGCCAGACGCGATGGTGTAGTCCGGCGACACGTTCGTGACGCAGGTGCTGTCCCCGCTCTGCTTGGCCAGGCAAGAGGTGTTGTCGATGTTGCACGGGTACGTCGGGACCTTGAGGGCCTGGCCCACAAAGATCACATTAGGGTTGCTCAGGTTGTTGGCCGTGGCGATGTTGCAGATGCCCGAGTGGAGCTTCTGCGACACGATGGTGAGCGTGTCGCCGCTCACCACCGTGTAGTTGGCCACCGGCCCGGGGGTGCAGGCCGCGCTTGCAGCGGTGACAGAGGTGGAAGCCTTCATGGTTGATCAGATGGTTAGTTTTAGGTCTTTCTAGGCTTCAACAAAGGGCTTTGACTGTCAGCTGCTTACAGGCCAGGGCACAGCAGCAACGAGGCTGGCACAGAGGAAGGTGGCGATGGTGAGGATCTGCATGGTGGTTACTTGACGGCTATGAAATATTGGATAGATAGATAGTTTGGTGTGTTTGTTGATATAAAGAAGGACTTGGAGTGAGATAACGAGAGTGTGTAGCCTGCTTGGTGAGTGGCTGTTAATCCGGACAGACGGGGATACGAGAGTGAGGGCAGAGATGTACTGATCTTATACTCGATGAGGCTCGATGATGAAGCTCTGTATGTTCCACCCCTTGAGCTCCTATTTGTGGCAACCCCCTGCGGCCACAGCTGTTTCAGTGGATCAAACCCCGAAGTCATACAAGATATTCCAAGAGAGCGAGACGGGACTAAGCAGTGCAGGAAATTACCATGGAAGCTTCTGCAATCGAATAAAGTTTTGAAGGTCGGCCTGACCTGCCGGGGCGTATATTTTTATCGCCAGGATGTGTTTCACCAAGTACTACGTAATGCTGCGTGGTAGCTGTTATGCTGCGTATTGATTGCTACTCAAGGACATGAAATACGATGCCGAGTTCGCCGACAAGGCTACCCAGTGGTGAAGACACGCCCTTCCACTGCGGTAGAGCTCCGGTTGTGATATGTGCAATGGCAGAGTAGTACTACTATGTGCGATGTACGTATTGCTTCGTAATATGGACTTGAACCGTATTTTGCAATCCTACGTCATGCGTCACTGAGGTCACTGAGCTCATGAGAGAGTTGTATTTCTCAAATTGTAGAGGGTCTGTTTGGGTACAGGCAATGAAGTTGTTCGCGCTGCAACCCATGGTCAAAACCCCGGGTATCTCGGAAGACTGCCGTGGCTGCATATTGTTTCTGGGTCTCAGAATCCACCAAGCCACTTGTCAGTCGTCTCAACAGCATTATTATTACCGGTAAACCTGTCCGAGCGAGCACATGGCCAATTTGCCAGTTTCCACAGCTGCCCTTGATTCAAAGGACTCTTGAGTGCGGTCTGACTTTCATAATATGTATGGTTCCTCAAGAAGGTTGAAGATCAATTTAAAAAAAAAACACAAGAGCTGTACCTTGACTGTTGGACAAACTACGCGTAGAGTCAGGATTATTCAAAGGAGCCGTGGGGCGATATGCACCTACCGTCTGGTAATTACCATGTATGGGTATCCCTAATATCGCCTTGTCATTGATCGTCTAACATGATTCAATAGTTTGTTCGCGTATATTGGTACAGCCTCTTGGCAGGTCCCAGCGAAAACTCGCGCATTCAGTACCGAGTAGTTGATATTACTTCACATACTATGCGGTAGCTACTCGGTTGTCTCCACTTGTCACCCTGGATCTACCGTTTACAATTAATAAAGGTACTTTTTCCGCATGATGCAATTTCTTTTTGCTTTTTTTTTTCGTGTCAGTCGCCTTCGAACATCACCATAAAATGGGGTCATGGCCACCAGCATCCAACCCCGTATTGTGTAAGTCATTCCAGGGTTGTTGGCGGTTGGTTTTCTGGGGATGGCGAGGACGAGCGGCTCTGTTGTGCATATGCTTCGACATGGTATCCCAAGTTAGCATGGGGACCTCGGAGCGTGGTAGCTATTTGCGGGTGAGTGAAACCGTCCTGGGGTAGCGTTCGTGCTCGATACTAAAGCATAGTAGTAAATTAATGAATTTCTCGCCCGAATGCCCCGAGATTCCATTCTTGATGCCGGGTTTTCGGGATTTCGGCAAGGGTCGCGCCCACATCCCCCCTAACTATACATGAATTGTGACAGCCCGGAGCGCCCGGGAGAGGCGACTACGGCGTACCTGCATACCAGTGGTACTTCTTCCCCTCTCATGAAGATCGAAGAAAATGTATGGATATCCATGAACAACTTTGGTGGGTACTTGGTAATAAAGGGCTATTTTGGAAGCGAGAGAGAGTATTCGAAGGCGAAAATATTGGCATATATTAGCCTAGTGCAATAGTACATGCGACGCAACACGAGAAGCTAAGATCAACTACCTCAGTACGGCAGAGTCGGAACCTTGTCATCTCGCTTGATATTTTGCACATCATCGCTCTTCAGCATCAGCACTTTGGTGCCATTGTGTGTTGCTTGCGAGTATGGGCCTACTTGATCCTGTCCCCAGAGCAAATGTTTTGAGTTTTGTTTTCGGGTTGCAGTGTGTGGAAGTGCGCGGCTCTTTACGTAGCACTCTCAGCTAGACAAATATATACACAGGCAGCACAAATTAAACCGATGGCAAATTTTCAAGTTATTTCTAATATTTGTCGTAATCTTCCTCGAGTTTCTATGCCGGCGTAATGCTACATAGCTTGCAAGCTTGGCTTAAGTTGCTGAAGGTACTGCAGTTTCCTTGGTTTTTCTTTTTGCGCATCTCCGTCTCTACCAACAAAGTTTGGGATATCAAGGACAATCCGGTGGGCGCTTTCGCTATACTATTTAGGTACAAAGTACAGTGGCCGTCCCCCCATACTGCCGCTCGTAACATACTATGTAGTAGTATGACGGTTGCATTTTCCGGCTGAAGTACCTATTTTGTCAAGTTCAAACTCGCAACTCTCCCACTTCCTGTCTTATACACCACTATTTATAGTAGATATCAGAGCAAAAATGCTGGACAGTCAAGTATGTCGAGAGCTGAAACTTGACTTTGATCTTTTGTTTGATTGTAAGCATTTAAAAGTCAACAACCTTCTTCAACAGACCACTAGCGGCCTATTCAAGCAACCCACCCTCATCCATTTTACCATCTAGAACTTTCTACTATGTATAATTCCCGTCTTATAGTGGCCTCAGAAACAACTATTCCTCAGAGTAAAGCTTCAGCCATTATGAGCTTGCCAATAATTATCGTTAACACCCACTAACCCTTTCTTTCGGGCTTTCTTTGCCGCAAAATACAAGCTCTTGTGTAACACCACGTGAGCCGCAGGAAGGCTCACGCCCTTGGCTGACCATTTTACCCGGCCCGACCCTTTGACAGGTCATGAATTATCGCCATACATAGGCACTATCTGCTCCTCAGTAACCCCTCCATATGCATAATGGAGGGGGGGGACTGGCTGAGCGAACCGTAGCCATTGCGACAGTTGCACAGCGGCGATAAAGCCTCGATCTGATCACCGATTGTTCAACGATACACAACATCGAGCGTACTAATAACAACTCGGTCATATCTGGGCAATAACTGGGAATCTTCCAGCTGTGTTACGCTAACCCAGCTCGAGAGTCCTATGCTATCCGCGCTTGTTTGCAAAGATCACGATTGATCTCGGCAGAGGCTCAGAGCACAAAGGAAACTGACTGTTTCCTCGTGACAGAAAATACAGAGTTGCATTCTCCCTTGGCGAAGCGGGGATGTGCATACAGATAGCTAATCAGACAAAACAGAACGCGTCAACATACTTGTCTATCATGCATCGCATCCCCGCCTGCTTTTGCTGGACGTACATGGTAGCAAGCAGGAAAGCGGAATCAATGAGGAACAAAGAGATGCCCCTATCAATAAAAAAATTTATCGTGGGGGGGTTTGCTGATGTGCCCAACTTTCCCAGTCCTTCATCGCGCCTCTGTTCTACAAGCGCTCCTGTTCTGTGAGCGGAGTTGTTGTAATTATTGCTAGGTGCCCATCTTTGGCCATGGCGTTCCATGGCGCCTTGAGTATTCAGCCCAGAGAAGCCGACGTGCCTCCGCTTAGCCGCATCTACCATGTGTCGGCCAATATCGATGCGTTTGTGTCGAATCGTGACAGCGACTCCGCTGCTAAACAGGGCAACCTCGCTCTGGCAAAGCTCACCGAAATTCATCAAGTATGTCGTCGTGCTTTTCGCTCATTGCCGGCTAGCTTTCCTTGGCAAGTCAGATCATATGACTCCGTTCTTAAAATCTGTAAACAATCGTTTACTGCCCCGTTTTCTGTATCCTGTGATTGTTTGTTTGACGAGTGTTATCATGGTTGCAAGTCTTCCCTCTTCTCTCCCCGACTAAACCCTTGTTCCTCTCGCAGCTATGGAGCCAAGCATACGAGGCCCTAGGGTCGAGAAGCCCCGACTTGCTCAAGAAGTTCGAAGCAATCATGTTGCGGGAGGACGAGGCACAGCAAAAGAGATTCTCGCTCGCAGATAGCCGCACCTCCGCCTCGGATAATCACGCCGCCCGCCAGGAGGCTATAGCGGCGCTCGTCGCCAGAAATCTTGCCGACCGACAAAAGACCGTCAACAACAGCGAGACGGGCGTCCAGGTCGCCTCGAGCACCCTGATCATCCTCGGCAAGTTACGGGACGTCACCTATGCCGTGCCGCCGGCCGCCGTCGCCGTCGCCGGCATCTCCCTCCTGGTCGAGGGCTTCATCGCTCAGATCGCCGCCGTCAAGGCCTGCGCAGAGGGCCTCGCGTACGTCGTCGAGCGACTCGAGTGGTACTGCGTCTTCCTCCCAAGCAGCTTCCTCGACGGTACCGGGGAGGTCAAGGCGGCGGCCGAGGCGACACGTGTCCAGGTGCGGTCCGCGGCGGTGGAGCTCTACAGCCTGCTCATCGAGTTCCAGGCCAAGGGCGTCTGTGCCTTCAACGACAGGAAGGCGAGGTTCACTACCTTTGGCAAGAAGCTGGTCGGTCTCGACCTGGAATGGGACGCGCTCGTCGACGGAATCAAGACGGCGGAGCAGACGTTCCTGAGCAAGCTCGAGCACCATGACAAGACGGCGGCCCGCCGCCTGGCCGAGGAGCACGCCGGCGTGGCAAAGGACTCCCTGGGTCTGCTGGGCATCATGACCGAGAACAGCCGTGTGCTTGTCGAGGCCGACATGAGGCGGGAGATGCGCGAACGCAGGCGGGAGGACCGGGAGCTGCAATCTCTGGATGAGAAAGGCCGAAGCAGCGCCAACAGGCTCATCTCCTCCTTCAGCATCGTCGGAGTCGACCACGTCGCGAGCAAAAACGAGCTCAACCCCGAGCCCGCGCCTGGGACGGGTCTGTGGCTGCTCCGGCACCCGCGGTTCGAGGACTGGGATGCCCGCGCATCCGGCCTTATGCTGCTGGCGGCGCCTCCGGGGTGTGGAAAGTCGGTCCTTGCCAGGAGCGTCGTCGACCGCGCCTCCAAAGCCGGGGGTGATATGGTCGTTTGCCACTTCTTCTTCAAGGATGGGACTGGTCGCGTTTCGTTCTCGACCGCGCTTTGTGCCATCTTGCATCAGCTCTTCAACCAGATGCCAGGTTTGGTCCTTGAACCTGGCATACGAGCAATGATTGAGAGGGAACAGCCGCAAGCCCTGCAGGTGAACGAGTCCAGTCTCTGGCACATACTTCTCAAGTGTTTGTCGTGCATTCCGGCTCAGTTCGAGGTGCTCTGCGTCTTTGACGGTCTGGACGAAGCCGACGAGAACGTCAGCTCGAAGCTGGCCGGGCATCTCGATGCCTACTATCGTGACGGCAACCCCGCCAGGTTCAAGGTGTTCGTGACCACCAGGCCATACGAGAGTGTCTTGTGCCACTTCAGGGACATTTGCAAAGACGCTTTGATTGATCTCGAGACACTCGACTCCGAGTTCGATCAGATCAATCAAGAGATCAATGCTGTGGTTGACCAAAGACTAAAGCGTTTGAGCTTACGGTCAAGGAATCTTCCCAGTGACGTCCTTCAACAGCTGAGCAATCGGATCAAGGCCCACCAAAACCGAACCTATCTTTGGATCAGGCTTGTCTTTGCCGAACTGGAGAAACCATTGGTTCGGAGCAGAACCGCGTGGGTGAAGATTGTCGAGAAGTTGCCAAAGAGTGTGAATGAGGCCTATGAGTCCCTCCTCGCCCTTACACCCCCAGAAGATCTTTACTCGGTCCGCGCAGTCCTGAGCATCATGTTGGCAATGCAGGATCTTAGGTTGCCGTACGGCCGAAGGCCATTGCACCCAAGCTCAGCTTGCTCAGTCAAAGTAGTGATGGCAGCTCTAGCTTCCATCTCGGCCCTTGATGAGTACGAGTTTCAATGGGCTGGCGATGCCCAAGGTTTTGCCGACTGGCTTCAGAATACATGTGGCTTCATACTTCACCAATACCACGGCGAAATCACTTTCATCCATCAAACGGTAGGCCCGTTTCTCAGAGGCGACTCGCCGCAAACTGGAGACAGCACACACTGGGGGCATTCGTTTTTGCCAGTCGACTACCACCGACTAATGGCGGAGGCCTGTTTTTCACTGGACGGAATCGCCGACCAAAAGCCAGCACGAAAGGGGCCTCTTGACTGGTACGCCAAGTCACACTGGGAACATCACTTCCTCTTGTGCCAGCGCTGGAATGGGCGGGAAGATGGCATCCCAGGGTCGCTTTCCGATGTTCGGGAGTCTTTGTTTCCCAAGTATCGAGATTTGGTTAGCAGACACCTGAACGGAGACGCTCAGGGGTTTCGGGATCACACCAATTACCACAGATCACGAGCTTTCCTTCACCTACGGTACATTCAGCTTGCAGCTCTATATTGGGATGCCAGGGGCCAGCCTTATAACTTTTCCCAAGTGGACTTTCTCGCAACACTGCCCGACGACCACGTCGACACTATGCGATGGCTCTGTCACTATGCTTTGCAAAGTACCGCCAGCCAATCAAGTGTGCGAGGTCACCTCACAAAGTGCCTCCTGAAAGTGTGCAGGGACTCCGGCCACCCAAAAATACGCAGTTTCCTTCTTGCTAGCGGGCTCGTTGACGTGGATACCCGGGTTGAGGAGGGCCAGACGCTTCTGTTCAAAGCCAACGAAGATATTTCGAGTGCGCTTCTGGCCGCCGGGGCAGACCCGAATGCCCATGACGATGACGGAAGAACTGCTCTATTCTTTGCAAAGTCTCGTGAAAAGGTTGAGATCTTGTTGAGCGCCGGTGCTAAAATCGGCACAACAGACATTCGAGGCCAGACCGCCCTTCACTCCGTGACTGAAGGTGCGGTTGCCAAGATCCTGATCCAACGGGGCTTGTCCGTCGAAGCAACGGACTCATTGGGACGTACACCCATTTACACAACCCAGATAGGGGTGCCTTTGGTCCTTTCTTGGCACGGTGCTCTTGCCAACGTCGTCGACAAGCAAGGCGATACGCCACTAAACTTTTTTTTGGAAGAGTATGATTTCTCATTTGACATTTTTGGTTTTGGCTGGAAGCATCTTGAGATAATCAAAACTACAGTCGGCTGTGTGGATTTTGCCGATTTTGTCAACCGTCGGAACAAGAATGGCGAAACAGCTCTGGACAAGGCTTGTCGTTCTCAGTGGCTGGGCGCAGTCTCCTGGCTCATCAAGAACGGAGCCAAGCCCGAGCTCGCATCTGGCGGCTGGCAAGCTGTCCGGAACGCCGTGCTGAGCAGACTAGACACGGGGGAGCCTTGGGCCGAAGAGTTTAACGAAGATTCGGTCAAGACAACGCTTGAGGTGGTACAACAATACCGCATCCGCAGTGGTAGTGCAGAGCATGGCGACGAGCTATTGGTCGCACTGATCAAGCAACTGCACTGGAAGATCCGCGAGCACAAAGCAGAGAAAGTTTCTCGGAAGCAAGGAAACTGGGTCTTGAATGACCTGACCTGGATTCGTTCAACCACAGCTGCAGTGCGTGAAATGCTCAAAGGCGGAGTTGGTTTGCGATCCCCAGGGCTTGAGGATGACGATATTCTGTCCGAACTGGAGGACCTAAGCTCGTGGGAGGAAAGGGATGTAGTCCGGTCCGTCAAGATTACTTGATTCACAAGGTGGATAGGCAGGGTAGGAGATCTAACTAGGAGTCTCGGTTGCAGCAGCCACATGGAAAACACCTTGCCCAATGCCTATGGGGGATAAGGGAAGGTGGTAAATACGGACGTAGCTGTGGTAGATGCCAGTTTCTGTGTAATCATCCTACCGTATCAATGAGGTGCCAGTCCTGCACAAATGCATTTTGTATGAGATAAAGCAAGAGCAAGGAAGAAAATAACAGGTATTGACGTCAAAATGCAGGACCGGCTGCTTCCAGACGTAGCATAGTCCACTCACAGAGACCGAGATGCAGCGGTGCAATCCAAGCGCATGTGTAGCAAGTGATCTGTGGTTGGATTGTTGACGAAGTGACCGTTTCCGGCGCAAGGAAGCGGCAGAGAAGTCGGCCTAGCGGTTCCGTCGATGCTGAAATGTCTGCTCATTTGTAGTGCACGCCGATGTGGTTGTCTGAAAAACGGCAACGGTAACATGACTTTTGCCTTGAGTGGGTGCAAGTAGTTGAAAGTGACGCATTCAGGCTTCCGGGTAGAGGACTATCATTAATCATGCTCATCCTAAGATGGGGTATCTTCTATTTACAAATTCAGAATCAGGGAAGAATCTTCCCTGGATCTTCAGGACCCTCGGGCAGGACTCGGAACAGTGATGAAAGCGAGCTTGCTTCGGGGGCTTAAAAAGGGAAAAGGAAAAAACAAGTCGCAAAATAAAATACAAGTCGTGAAATCGCCAAGTCTCATCTGCTTATGCTGATGAGTTGAAGCAGATTATTGGTACTGCGCGGGCCTGGTCACGCCAACGTATTGGGTCTGCTGGCCGTCGAAACTGGCCTCGGCATGGTTCTTAGCTATCATCTGGTGGCCTTCGATCGGGGACGGCAGCTTTCCCGTGCGCCATTGGTGGAAGACAAAGGCGGCATAGGCTAGAAGGCCGATGAAGGAGAGCCTGTAGCGGCGACACGAAGTTAGTATATTTTGAAGTGTACACCAAGGTGTAGAGCATGAGAGATATGTATACGTACAATATGACAACGTTGACGGCTATGGAGACCGAGGTGCGGGCGCTGAGCATGTTCAGGATGAAGCTGACCAGCCAGAACACGGTCTGGAAGATGTTGACACCAAGGAAGAACTTGGGCGTCAGGGTGCGGCGGGAGCGCTTGATGATGCAGACGATGTCGCCGACCAGGCAGAGCAGGATAAGGGCCATCTGCACAGAAAGGATGGCGATGACGACAGAGATTGCTTGATCGACGTTGTAGTCGCTCTTGAGCTTGTCCAGCTCCGTTTGCAAATCGGTGAGCTCGTCGCCAAACTCGTTACGGCGGTGGCTGACAAAGGCGAAGGCGCCAATGACGAGTGCTAGGATTCCGATGTTAAAGACCATAACGATGATTCTGACAACCCAGAAGGGAACCAAGACGCGTTTGAGGAAGGGCGAATGCTCGCCGACGACGTGGTGGGCCATGATAGCTGTGGTGTGGGTAGGTCGATGTTTGGAGATTTGGCGATAAGGTCTACGTAGGGCTGAAATGGGACTTGGAGGCGTATCAAGGCGTATCGGGTGATGGTTTTAGAAACAACAGCACAGATCGAGGATGTGACCGGCTTGGGGCAAAGATTTATATGTCACGTTCGACTACATTGGCTGTGCTTTGCCCAGCATTCGCAGCCATGGGCCGCAGTTGTCAGCGGCAAGCCATAGTGGCGCTCGCTCTGGATGCCTCCGAGCCTCCCTCACCGTTGCGGTCCGGGGCTATTTTGGGATTTGTCGAGCCAGATCGAGCCACGAGCCAAGGCTCGAGCACTCCAAGAGCTCACATCATCTACGCCCAGGTCAAGCCCTGCGGCGTAATTGGTCGATCGTTTGGCTCAGCCCAAAAAATCGGCGCAGCAGAAGCTGGGCGGCCGATTTACGGATACAGAGGTGGCTGATGCATATCATATCACGTGACTTGGTGTTTGAGGTACGGAAAAACAATAATGCGACAGGGGAGTGGCGCGTCCTTACTTCGCTAACGCTTTCCTTCACGGCACTTGCACTTGGGTGACAGCCTCGTGTAGCCCCCGCCAAAAAAAGTGGAGATGAATGACGAGACGTTGCTCCGCTCCAGGCAGCTGCTCAGCATTTGATCCAACTTGATTGAACACAAGGCGAATAAATGCGTTGATCTAGGGATAAGGTCACTTGGGTAAGGTAGTTGACTCCATGTGTTGATGGTTACTGTGAGGCGATGAGCCTTGAAAACACGCCATGTTGGAGATAATCAATCGCTCACTGATCGCACGACTTTGCGGAATTGCCGGATGATTATTTCAAGCGAAATTGAGCCAATTGGACGCGGCGTCACTTCCGGCTCCGTCCAGAATAATAGATCGGTGATCGGCCATTAATTCCCACACTAGAACAGTTGAACTTTGCCTTTGCCAACTGAGAATGGAGGCGACTTTTTTTTTTTCTCCTCTTCTCTCCTCGATTGAACATCACGTTGAGCCGAACCAATCCATCTTCTCATTTCATACTCCTGTCCCTCCTTTGGTATTACCATCTCCATCTTTCAGGTATTTTTCTAGATCTAATTAAACCGACGCGACCAATCCATCAGGATCCAGCATCCTGTCCCGCCTCTGCCGTCAAAATCAACCCGATCCACGGTTATATCCGCCCGCAGTCCGGCCCTACGCCCTCCCGATCCCCGACTCGTACCAATTGATTTTGGCCGCATTTTAATCCTCACCCATCTGACTGTGATGGTCAATCCTACTGGAAACATCACCGCCATGGCGAACTCGACCGTCATGTCGGACTTGCCACCCCTTCCGAGCTACACTCTATCGCCGATGCCCGACTTGCTTTCCTTCATCTCCGATTTCTGGCTTCCGATCGTCCTTCCTCACATCGCATACTGGCTGCTGTCGGGCTTCTTTCACATGATCGACGTCTACGATGTTTTTCCGCAGTACCGCCTCCACACCCCGGATGAGATCACGTCTCGGAACCACGCCACCCGTTCCGAGGTCCTCCGCGATGTCCTCCTCCAACAGGCCATACAGACCGTGACAGCAGCTGTGCTATCCATCACAGACGAGCCTCAAATGGTCGGTGGTGAAGATTACGCCGTCGCCGTCTGGGCAACGCGCATCCGTCTGGCCCAGCGGGCCGTTCCCACAATGCTCGGCCTCGTCGGAGTAAACGCCGCTGCCATGTCCAAGAACATGGCTTCGACCGGCCACACTTGGCTTGCCGGTGCGCTCGCCGGCGGTCACTACCCCACCCTCGCAAACGAGTTCGTCACAGGTGCGGCTCAACCTCCCGCCTTTGCAACATGGGAGATGATGACCGCCAAGGCCATATATTGGGTTCTGCTTCCCGCGTTCCAGTTCTGGTTCGCCGTGGCCTTTCTCGACACCTGGCAGTACTTTTGGCATCGTCTGATGCACGTAAACAAGTGGATGTACAGTAAGTGATTGACGTGGATCCTAACTTGCTGCAGTTCCGTGCGAGAGCAAGACAAGCAAGCCCATTGCCGCGAATTGTCGCAACTATGCTAACAGCGATGTGTATCTTCTTTTAGCCAACTGGCACTCCCGCCATCACCGACTCTATGTCCCATATGCGTACGGTGCCCTGTACAACCATCCGATTGAGGGCTTTTTGCTGGACACTGCGGGAGCTGGCCTCGCCTACAAGCTGTCTTTGATGAGCCCGCGGATGGGCATGATGTTCTTCTGCTTCAGCACAATAAAAACCGTCGATGATCACTGCGGCTACAAACTACCCTGGGACCCGCTGCAGAGGATCACGAGTAACAATGCCGCCTATCATGATATCCACCATCAGGGCTGGGGTATCAAGACCAACTTTTCACAGCCGTTTTTCACCATTTGGGACCGATGGCTGAACACCATGTACAAGGGAGACATCAAGGACAAGTATGCGAGGGCCAAGAATGCGGCTGCCAACAAGGCTGCGAAACAGTCGGCTGTCAAGAGCCAATAAATGGATATTCACAAAGACATGTGCGTTGGTTAGATGCTGACGGCGCAAAACTTCTGCTTCAAAACAACCTTTTCTTTTTACGACTATCTCCTGTTGTCTTGATCTATCGCAACCGGCCTTGATCAAAGCTGGGGTGTCTTGTTTCACTGGCGATCCTGCGCCACGTTGGCCCGAATTAGATTGTGGGAGCGGACAAATTTGGATGTAATGCGAACCGGCTGGGCTTGGACTCTAACAGATATATCTCGTTTGGGAGGGCATTGGTGTTGGCGTTGCAGTTTTGAATGTTGACGCTTTGTTTTTGTTTTGATGTTTTCTTTTCTTTTTTTTTTTTTTGTTTCTTTTGTTTTATCTTGAAGATTCCCGATGGAAGGGAACGTTGGTGCACATAGATGGGAAACCAGGAGTTTTGGCTGAACCAGTGTTCGGTCTGTATTATGATATCGAGGGAAGGAAGGCTGAGGTGCTTTACCTGGCAAGACATGCTTCGCTTCTTGGGAAGATTGAACGAGAGTTTTTTTGAGATGGTTTTAGTTCGGCTTTCGATACGAAATCCATTGGTACATGCACCAGCAAGGGTGACTTGACTGTCGCCCGGAGGATAGCTTAATTATAATACCATTTCCAGGCTTTGGTTGCGAGGCCCTGAGACATAACTGGAGAGATACAGAGACCATGCTGCGGTATGATGGGATGACAGGCTCGGGTTCGCTGAGTGCAGGTGTGAATGTAATTACGCCAACGCTTTGGAGGATGGATGGCTGCACAGCCTCGACTCTTGTTTTATCTGGGCGAAGACCTCAGAGTCGGGATGGAAAAGGGAACCATCGCAAAGGGAGCCAAGCCAACCCTTTGCCCAAGGGTGAAAGCCGGCGTAAGGACAAGGAATTTTGATCAAAACACTCCGTGATGATGGTAGAGATGTGACGCGCTCTCCGCCAGTATGGCCGCCACGCCGCATGCGGACAACCATATGCCTTGCATGGTATGGTTTGGGGTAGAGAGTACGGTCGCATGCCGGGCAAGGCCGAGTGTGGTTCAAGCTGTCACGACCCATGGGAGTGATTTGGTACCCGAGTAATCCCCTGTAAGTGATTGGCATCTGGTTGTCGCCTCGGGATCGGATGTGTGTGGCATTGTGTACCTTGGATCCTTGGCTCCTTTCGC
>JASAOQ010003225.1:1175-16563 GCA_031306065.1 Pseudopyricularia cyperi | reverse complement strand
ACAAAAAAAAAAAAAAAAAAAAAAAAAAGTGCCGACCATGTGGGTCTTTCTGCCAACTGCAGGGATCCGGTTGCGAATCGATCTTTGGCTTCAATCCCGAAATGAAATGTGCCAGGCGCCGTACCACAGCCTTCCATGTACATGGTTTGACAATCAGTGGGTGAGAGGCAACAACCGACCCGCAGAGACGGACGTGCGCGACTCAGAAAGGTTGGACGGTGATAATTAACATGCAGACGTGACAGAAGTATCCGACATCTCCCCGGGGGCTGTCTGTCAGTCGATTTTGAATCGCTTGTTTCTTTGCGGTCAGGCATCCATCCAGATAGATGCCTCGAACGTTCTGTGCTTATTCCCGCCCTCCAACCGACATGCGCCCGTTAAGGCCCGTCAGGAAGCAATGATATCCAAACAAGCGGGAGACGGGACGACGCTACACCCGAACAGCCGTAGGGTACGCATAAGTAACGTGCAGAGCGCAGGACCAGCGTCCCCTCCCCGGGATGGATGAGGAAGAAAGAAGACGCCACAGTTCGCGCGGGCTGCCGAATTCAATCAGTTGTTGCATACGGAGTTGGGCGGTTGTCGGCACCGTGCCACATCCGCCCTGATCAAAAAGCCACACAAAAAGCCACAGAGCCGCCGAGAAGTATTAGCCGCCGGGATGTCGACACTGGGACCAACAAGAGCCTGTCGCATGCCCCCCCCCTTGACTTTGGTATTGGCGTATTTTACGAGATTTGACTCATTGTATGTCAAGTATCACTATACCCCGTCGCGAGGGATAAATGGCTTAGGTAATAACTAACTAGACTATGTACGGTTTCCAGCACCGCCAGAGCACGTTTCATCGTTCACAGGAAATCGGGCCTTTCACGCTTGTTGGTCCAAATGCAGTGCAAGTGATTGTTTGGAACCATTAATCACTACATAGGTACGTATCTTTATACCTACCAACTACAAATATCATTGGGTCCAAAGTTCGGCCTTTAGAGAAGAGACGAACTATCTAGGTCCCAAAGCGTTGCGCGTTGACTTACTCGGCCCGCTCGCTTATGCGGTTATGCGTTTGGTTCGACGACCGGGGATGAGAATCTTGGGGGTTGTAAGTGTCCGAATAAGATTTCAGATTGAGTTCGCCATAATACTATCTTACACTTGTACTATGTATAATCAGAATAGATTAACTGTTTGATCTGCGCGATAACTTCTCCGGGAGCTTGCTTTCTTTCTTAAAGGGAGTCTCGATATTGTGTGCTCAGCCACTGCTCAATACCTTGGGGCATTGTTCGCAAGGCGTTACCCGGAAAGCCATGACCTTTTTTTTTCTTTTTTTTTTTCTACGACCTCACTTATGATGGATTCTTCGGGGGGTTTACTTACTGCCATCCTAATGCCCCGGAAAAGGTGACTCGAATTGACGTGCAGATTGCACGCACACATACTGCTTGCTTGTTCCGGCCCTGTCTACTTGTTCGTCTCCCACCACGGACCCGTTTCACAAACAGGACATTGCGCTCCTATTGAACTGCAAGCCCTTGAACCGGCGAGCCCCGCCCATGTTTCCTGCATAGACCCCATGTGTACATTACTATGTAATATAATACCCCCTCAGATCAACAGTGGGGGCTCTCGGAAGCGCGCGCCAAAGAAGGACAACAGAAGAGGGGGAGAAAAAGAGAAGAAAAAGATCGGGTAAGAGAAAAAAAAAAAAGAAAAAAGAAAAAAGAGAAAAGAAAAAAGAAAAGAAAAAAGAAGAAAGAGAGAAAAGGGCGGGGCAGCAAGCAACCCGAAACATATAATGGGACGACCATGGCAATGGAATTCCCCCATCCCTCTCAAAAAGCTATTGGCGCCGGTATGACTTTTGCGATGAAACACGAAACATTTCATCTGAAGCTACCCATGCAGAACGTTTTCACACTCTTCGCCCACTCCGAATCTTTCTTCTTCTTTGTGGTGCTTAATGCTTTGCGATCCTTGCTAATCAAAACTTTTAATCCCCGAATCTTTCCCTTTCCCCATAACGGAGGACGCCTACGTCGTACTGTGTTCGGACGATTACGACGTCGCGAGTTGGCTTTTGGTGCGTGGGCTGGGTTAAGCGGCCGGGTTATTCAAATACATAGTAGACACAGGACAGGGGACTAGACTAGCTAGTAATACTACTTGCGACAACCATAAACTGTAGGGAAACACGACATTAGCTGTCTTGATGATCATAGTAAGCAACTTGCACATCGAATCTTCCTTCCAGCCGGCTCCATTGAGTAGTACTTATGCCAATCAGATCGGCAGTAGACACAAGGTCAGATGGCCGAGTTGGTTATGGCGTAGGATTAAGGTGTTTAATCCATGTTTCCTATGGAGAAATCCGCGTGGGTTCAAGTCCCACTCTGATCATACTTTTTGCCTTTTTTCCCGTCAACATTGGGATCCCCTATTGCTCATTTTTGCATCATGTCTGGGTCTACTGCCTTCACAGCTTGCTGGTTGCTGGCGTCGCTTCGAGTCTGCTCCAGTACATCTTGCTATTGCTCATGGTATCACATATATTCTCAATGATCAGCCGTACGCCGACAGACTATCTTTTGCTCTTGGAGCGACTTAATCCGGATGCTGCAAATAAATGTCACAAAGAAGAAACGCCAACATGTAAACAAGGAAAGCCTCTCTAGGGAAAAAACAACATAGCAGGAAAATGTCAGCCAAAACACCAGTAACACCGAAACCACATACGCAAGAAGTCATGACAACGTTACTACAGGGGAAAGAAAGAGACTCCAGACAAGAAAAGAAAGTAAGGAAGCCACTCCAAAGAAGGCCTCCATATCTTAGGCATCAACCAATGCCCAAGCATCGTCCTGATGAGAGCCACACTGCATCGAATCAGAAGTAGCATGTAAGCCGTCGTCATCTCCGTCATCGCCTTGATCCCGCCCCCGCTTCCGCGACCCAAGGCTGCCAACGAGGAGCGAATCCCGCTCCTGCAGCTGCCGCGGAGGCGTCATCTGCGCCGCAGCCGGATCGTCCATCTCGTTGGGCGGGGACGACAAAGAGCGCAACGGTGACGGGTGCGCCGACGACACAGTGTGGTGATGTTGCTGCTGCTGCCGCTGCTGCTGCCAGCACGCCTGCGCGACGAAGCCCTCGGTCCCGGCGCCGCCCAGGTCCAGCACCGACGACACGGGCGTCGAAGCGGCGGGCGTGTTCCACCGCTGCTGCTGCTGGTGCGGCGGCACCACGTGGTGCGCCACCGGCGAGGGCCAGCACGGGTGCTCGTCGAAGCAGCCCGGCGTCGTCGCAGCCACCCACCCGCCAAGCCCGGCATGGTAGCTGGCCGCCGCCGCCGCTGCACTGTCGACTGCCTCCCACGAGTCCGAAACGACGACCTCGTGGTGGTGGGAGTGGGGGTAGGCGCCGAACGACCCCGAGGTCAGGAACGGGTCCACCACCGACTCGCCGCAGCTGTCGGCTGTCGAGGCAGTCGACATGAAGCTCAGGCTGGGTGCCAGGCTGGCGCAGCTTTGATGGGAGAGGGACGGCAGGCCCGCTGTCGGCGGCGGTGTCGCGAGTCCCGACCGGCGCAAGTCGTCCATCAGTCCGCGGAAAAGGGGCGTGCCGCCGCCCCCACCACCTCCGGCCCCGCCGTTGCCGGGGGCGCGCTGGCTGTAGCCGAACGAGGAGGACGGGTGGTTTATGGCGTTCTGCTGCGGGTGGCGGTAGCTGGCCGAGACGTAGCCGTACGAGGGAGGGCCGTTGCTGGCGAGGATGCCGCCGCCGACGCCGACGCCGCCTCCGCTGGACCAGCCGGGCGCGGTGGCGGCGTAGTTCTCCGCCATGGAGGCGTTGACGTGCTGCTGATAGCTGGGCGACGGGGACATGACCTGGTCGCGGTGGACCGCTCCGGCACCGGCACCGACAGCAGCAGCAGCGGCAGCGGCGGAGGTGGATGACGGCACGATCATGTCGGCGGCGACGCTGGCGATGCCATGCGCAGGCGACGAGCCGAGGATGCCGCCACCGCCTGCAGCGACGTCGTCGTCGGACACGCTTTGCGCTACGGCCGCGATCTGCGCGGCGGCCTCGTCCCCGCCCACCAGCGACTGCCGCAGGTGAGCAGCGTCGAGCGGGTCGACGGCCGACATGAAGCGCCACGTCGTGCCCGCGGCTCGAATTTGGATCGGGTACCTATGTCCTTCCCTCAGCGCCTTCTCATCAATCGCGTGCACCGTCTCGAACGTCCAGAGCAGCACGCACCGCCGTGTCCAGGGCCGCTGCTGCTGCTGCTGCTGCTGCTGCCCGGGCCCCGCCGATGACGAGCCCGGCGGAGTTGGCGGCTCCTGCGACCAGAGCTCCTGCATCATGGCCACCTGCTCGATGAGGCCCATCTGAGTTGCGGTCTGGCACTGGGCGCGAGAGGAGGAGGCCGAGGACGTGTCTCTGTTGTCCTGCGGCTCCCCGAAACTGCTTTCAGCATCCCCGTGCTCCTCCCTGTAGCCCCCCGCTACCGCGGCGGCTGTTGCCCTGGCCGGCGTGGACGCGGTGCTTTCTGCGTTGGTGGTGGTGCCAGTCTTGGTCCCCCCGCCGCGCTTTTTGTAGCTGCGCTTCTTGCGGGCGGCCTCGGCGGCGGCCAGCTCCTCGGGCGTGGGCTCGAGGCCGACGTACTCGTGCGGCGGGAAGGAGGCAAGGCGGCTGAGCATAACGGCCAGCTCGGCGGCCGGGTAGGGGACCATGAGCTCGCTCCTCTGCCTGGCTGCGACGCAACAGCAGTTACCTCCCGTGGCCGCGCTGATGCCGTCGCAGCTTCCGTCATGGCCGACGGGCTTCGTCTCGACTGATAAAGTGGGGTCCGAGCCGCCGCCGCCGCCACGACACAGCTCGCGCGGGCGACACAGCCGCGTGACGACCTTCCAGTCGTGCCCGACGAGCTCCGGCTGGTCGATCGAGACCTCGACGCACGAGTTGAGCTCGGCGCCGGCGGTGAAGTGCGCCGCCTCGGAGATGTCGAGCGTCGCCCGGCAGTGCATGATGTCCTCGACGCCGTCGGCGAGCGCGCCGGTCAGAGCCGAGTGGAGCTCGGGGAAGTCCAGCTCCCAATCGAGCTGCAGGTTGCGGATCGAGGTTGAAGGCACCTGCGAGATGCCGCGCGTGTACTCGTGCAGCATCGTGCCCTGGATGTTGGCCCCGCTGCACGGCCAGTCCTCGCGCCTGAGATTCCGCTCCAGGTGGGGGAACTGCCTACTGGCGAGCCTCTCGCCCGTCTTGGAGTGGTAAGCATAATAGGAGCCGGCGGTCTTCCCCGCGATGCCATCCTTGGTGTGGCTTTTAGAGTTTCTGACGCCGCTCCCACCCAGCGACGTGGTTGGCACAAAGTTGACCGACGTGGCGGCGACCAGGATCCAGCACTCCTTGGGGCGGATCTGCACGCGCTTGTCCGCCCCGAGGAGGTACGACCAGTAGTGGTAGTCGTATCTCTGCTCGGGCAGCCGGGACTCCCTGAGTGCGCGCAGGACCATGTTGTCCTTGAAGCTCTCGCGCTCCTTGTCATCCCCGCGGCCCTTGGCCCGCTTCTCCTCGATGACGAAAATGAAATGTTCTGCACATCATTTGGCGCGTTAGCCGGCTGTCTTCTCTCTCTCCCCCTTGCCTTTTGCCGGCCGAAAACCCCTTCGATCGTTTGCATGGGGGGGATTTGGTTGCAAGGGTCGACCAGGACTCGCGGTTCTGAGCGTTCGGATTTAAGACTTTGCGTCTCCCTTGCATCCCTCCACCCCCCTTGCTCCCATTCATAGATGCTCACCAGACCACGTCTTTATCAACCAAGAAGCCAAATATCTGGGGTAACACAAAACCCTCAAACGCAATGCAGCCCCGACTCTTGTCTCCGGCCTTCGCCGTTTGAAGAAAAGTTCCACTTTTGGACGGTTGAGCAGACAGGCTGTGCTTGATGCAGCTGGACGAAAGAGGAAGATTTCGCACAACACCCCAAAGGATTATGGGGGAGGAGGGCCAAAAAAAACAGACCATACACAAAGAAAAAGAAAAAAAAAAGAAAAAAAATTAGAGCTTACGTTTGGGATGGTTCTTAAAGTTGCCCTTGGCAACTTGGATGTGGCTCGACACCATCTTGCGGTCTCGATTCATGGCGTGTTGCCTTGTCTTCTTGCTGACCTTGCCAGTCTTGGGGTCCGTCACCTGCACCGTCCATGTCCTGGCCGGCGCCTCCGTCCCGAGGGGTAGCCTGTCAATATAAACTAGCCACAGCCAGTCACTGATGAGCATGTTCCTACCCGCCTGGTCGTTGTTGTTGCTGTTGTTGCTGCTGCTTGTACTGCCGCCCTGGCCGTCGTCACAGTCGTCCAGGATGTTGCTGATGCTGCTGCAACTGCTATCTTGCAGCCTGGATGCCGGTCGCTTTATCATTTGGTATTTTGATCGTCCCATGGCCGGGATGGTTAGGAGGGCTGATTCGTAGAAAAACGGTTAGCGGCGTGTTTCCGTTCGGTTCGTTGCTTGATTGGAAAAGACTCGCCATCGCAAAACGCCCTCTCCAACCACTCGGGCCATTTCTGCTCCGTCCGTATATCACTGGCCTTGTCGGCCTGCCTGTTCCGGTACCCCTTGAAGCCGGGGTTGTTGTAGAGCGGGTTGTAGCTGATCGTAGGCGTGGCCTTGTAAGGCAGCAGTGCCGACGCAAGCCCCGTGGCGGCGCCATAGAGGCTTTGACGCTGATGGCCGCCGGAATAGTCAAGATGCAGGTGTTGGCTGCTGTCGCGCCTGGCGCCGAGACCGCCCCGCCTCCCGACCGACCGATCAGCAGCGGCCAGGTCGAGCGTCCACGCTGCCGCCGCCGCTTGCTGCTCGTTGTGGTGATGCTCGCTCGCCCCCAGTGACGCCAGGGGATCCCCCATCGTCATCGCCGCGGGGCTGTTGTTGGCCGTCGAGTCCGACGAGCAGAGTGTCAGGGCGGCATGGCCGCTAAACACAATGTCCCTGTTGTGCCCAAAGCTCTGGACATTCCGGTGCTGTGGGGAGGGCAGCGCTTCTCCGAACGGGGCGAACCTGGCAAGGCTTGCATGGTCGGGCCCGCAGAGCTGGGAGAGCCTTTGGCGTTTCCTGCTGCCGGCCGTCTCGTAGCGGTCTGGAGGTAGGTGTTGTTGGTAGTGGCGGTGATGTTGGTGATGTGCTGGAAGATGGCTCGGCCCGTCCATGATGACGAGCGTAGATGGGGTGGGAGGCTAAGGGGTAAGAATGTTGAGGGTGCTTCCTACAGGATTCCAAAGGACCGGTGTGTATGCGTGTGTGAGTGTGCGTGGATGGATGTATGAGGAACGTGAGATATTTTGGGGGAGGAATGGATAGGACTCGTTTGGCGAAGGTACCGGCTTTTGTAAAAACGTGTTTACAAAAACACCCGGCACGCTCTGATATATGCCACCAAGCTTTCACGATATGTAGGCGAGCAGGCAGCAAAGTACCATCGTTGCTGTGGAGGGGAGTGGAAGCTTGGACGGGGTAGATGCCATGTACCACACACCCCTCCACCACTTCCCGCCTCAAGGGACGACCGTAGATCTGGGCTTCTGCAGCGAGATAGCTGGGGGCGGAAAGACGACAGGGCATGGCAAGACAGAAATTGGCAGGGCACGGAAGGATAGGGCAGCCAGGGTGGCCAGGCACCCTCTTTTTCGGCCACCCTTGCTCGTCTATACCCGATTGATGATGGGAGAGCCAACATACAGGTCCCTAACTCATCATATGGCCGTTTGGAAGGGATACCGAGTATGTAGAACATATAGCTTCCGGGGATTGCACTCAGACCTCGGAAGGGGGAAAGGTGCATGTGGAAGAAGCAAATTCAACAGAACAACTCAACGAGAATAAGCCCGTCATAATGTCAACTGGCACGCAACGGGTGTGTGATATTCGAGACAACAGAAGAGGGGTGGAAGTTACAAATGCAAGTGTTCCAGGGCCAAAGAAGTCAGTGGCGATGCCGTGGGAAAGCAGATCGAGGTACTTATTCTTTGCCTACCCTGTCTTTGACGACATTCAGAAAATTAGTAAAGAAAGAAAAGCTCAACGGACGGCCAGCCCGAGAAGTGCTAGGGGCGTGCAAGTGGCTGGCGGAAGAAGTGTGTTCCAGAGATAGAACGGTGCAGTAGAGGCGGGCAGGCATGTTGGTAGATTATCCCGGTCTCGCTTGAACCAAGGGAAACAGTGGACAGCCAGATCACAAAAATAAGCCGTTTCTGGGCATGACCGGTTGAGAGGAGGGTGTGCAGTGGCCCCAAGGGGGTGCACGCCAAGACGCATCAAGAGGTCGAGGTTGGTCTTGTTGGCCCAGTCTGGGGAAAACTGACCCATGCAGCCCTGTGACTTGCTATCCAGAGGGCTGAGGGGAGAAGCGGCCTTGCTCTACCAAACGCATCGTAGGTTTAGTCTAGTCTAGGAGTCTAGTTCCGGAGCTGGGATTACTAAGGGTGCAACTAAGGGTGCTTGTCAATCAATATTCAATGCTTTATTCTCCTTGTGCAAAGGGCAGGGCGCGCTCAACTTACCGTCCCTGGTGACAAAAATCCCAACTCTCCAACGTTGAGAGGCACTAGGGCCGGTCCTAGACTGGACTATTCTCAAGGGCAGTCAGTATTTGGGGGTAGTTTGAGACAAGCGCCATTGATCGGTATACATTTATGGCGGTTCTTCATTAAACCCCATGCCTTTCTCAGGCAAATTAGAGACGCCCTAGAACAAATTCCCCTCGACTTTGTCGCCCGTGGTTCTGCTCGCCTGGTCTGACTGACACAGAATCCAGGCACAACGAACGCGATGCATTGACTGACTGATAACTGAAGGAATGGATGCAAATAGTACCGTTGAGGGAATAGTACAGAAAGGGGGTATCTATGAGTAATGGCAATGCAGGGACAAAAAAGAAATCGTACTCTCACGCAACGCTACATATCGTCGCCGTCCTCATCTTGCCCTATCGTGACCTTCTTCCGTCCTTTGCCAATCAGCGTCTGAAGAGCAACCTTGTTGGCTTGCCCCTCTGTCTTCTTCTGCATCTTGGCAATCTCCTCCTCGGCGTCAACCGCTTCAGCCTCGGCAAAGTCCAACACCAGTTTCCTGCCTAGCAAATGCGTATTCTTGAGGGCGTTGAGGGCGTTTTCAGCCTCCTTGGGAGTCGTGAACTCTGCAAACGCGAACCCGCGTGTGCGATTCTCAAAGTTCCTGGGTACCCGAACAGACCGCAGCTGCCCATATGTCCCGAACAGAGTGCGCACGTCCTTCTTGGTTGCCTCGAAAGGCAGGTTTTTGACAACAATCTTTGTCCGCTGCCCTGCTTGCTTCTTGGCCTTGTCCTCGCGCCGACGCTCCTCGGCCGCGTCAAGACCTCTGTGCGATGCCTTCACCGTCAAGGTGTGGCCATCTAGTGTGTAATTGTCCATAACTTTGACCGCAGCGTGCGCAAGCTCCTTGTTTTGAAACTCGACAAACCCAAATCCCATGCTCAGCACTTGTCCGGGCTTCTTGGGATCGGTCTTTGTCTTCACTCTTGCAGAAACGAAACCCTCCAGCGACTGGAAGGTCTCGGCCAGCTTCTCCGTAGTGGTGGAGAAGTTCAGGCCCTTCACAAAAAGTGACGTTGTCTCAGGCTGGTCCTCTGCATCGCCACGTTCCAGTAGCTCTGTTACAGACAGCTTCTGCTTCCCAGCCGGGACTCCATTTGGCTCAGGTACCTGAACTGTCGGTTCAGGCACATTCTTAAAGACATCCTTGGGCGCCATTTCCAGGTAAAGTAGCGAGGATTTAA
Organism: Pseudopyricularia cyperi; assembly: GCA_031306065.1. Classification (NCBI taxonomy): domain Eukaryota; kingdom Fungi; phylum Ascomycota; class Sordariomycetes; order Magnaporthales; family Pyriculariaceae; genus Pseudopyricularia; species Pseudopyricularia cyperi. The sequence continues at coordinate 6,743 of JASAOQ010003225.1, read as the reverse complement.
ACTTGGAATACGCAAGCTTCTTGAATGCGACTTTGGCGTGTGCTGCGTGAGCAAACTGCACAATGGCTATTGTTGCGCTTGGAGGCATCAGCACCCGCACCAGCGGGCCGTGTTCCTCAAAGGTTTTCCTTAACTCTTCACTCGTAGTACCGTGACTGAAATTCTTGACCAAAATGGTTGTGTCGCCTCGTTCTTTGTGCCTGAAGGCGTCCAGGTCCACTCCATTGGCTGCGAAGTAGGCCCTAACCTCTTCGATGGTCGAGGTCTCGGCAATTGCCTGCTTGACGCCTGCATCTGACGATGACGGGTCAAACAGGACCGATTTGGACACGCCCAAGCGCTCGGCAACAGCGGCGTTGACAGCGTCTTGGCTCATGTACAGCGCATTCCAGTTGAACCTCTTGGTGGCGGCCTCGGCCTTCCTCTTGATCTGTTGTTGTTTCTTGAGGGGCAACTGCGAAATCGCATACTCGTCCATCACCCTTTTGGCCTGCCCGGGAAGCACGTGCAAGATTCTCCCCTGAAAATCGCAGCCATCCAGCTTCTGGAATGCCTCCACGGCCGAAGAAGAGTCGGAAAACTGGATGAAGGCAATCCCTTTGCTCGTGCCCTCACGTCCGGCGTGAGACAGGTGTATCTTTGCGATTCCACAGTTAGCAAATCTTCGGCAATTGACACGATGACCATATATCAAAACGCCAGACAACGGGTTATCTCATCAGAAACAGAGCATCTACTAAAATACTGTGATCCAGGTTGGCATCATATACCTTTGGTATAAGCTGTCCCTATCAGGTGTTCATCACATGTAAACCCGTCGTCTGTACAATATAATATAGAATAAGTAATTTAGGCAAGACTTACCTCGTCGAGACTCCCAAAGGCGCCAAAGACAGCCCTCAAGTCCTCTTCGGTGGCGGTGTAGGGCAAATTCCTGACAAACAACCGAGACGTGTTACGGATGGATTCCAACGGGCCCTCTTTGCCGACCTTTGCTGAGTGTGGCTTGGCAGTGTCGCGCTGTTCGTCTTCTTGGGCCGGCTGCTCTGTACTGGGGGCCACTTCTGTCTCTTCCGCCTTGGTTGAGTCCATGGGCACAGGCTGTATAGCATTGGGATCATCTGGATCAACCAAGTCAAGCAGACGATTTGTCCGAGATCGAAGCCAATCATCATTGGTTGCGGCTGGGGTGAATTCCGGACTTGTTGTGTCTGTAATTTCAGGGGGCTTTGGGACTTCAGCCGGCATTGGGCTCACCACATCGGTCATAGTGAACTTGGCCTCTACGGCTTGTCGCTTGACCGGCCGGGCCGGGATCGCTTCATACTCGTCATCGCTCTCATTCTCAAGTCCAACCAGTGCTTGACTTGGGTTAGCCTCTGGAGGATTTGCGGCGATGATCATAGCCGATGACTCGGCAGCGGCACCCCCAGGCTTTAGATTCATCGTTTCCAGATACTCCTTCAGCTTGGGATCCGACATATCGATCTCGTCACGCTTTCTCTTTTGTTTCTTGAGCGCAGGCCCCGCGTCGGTCTTTGCTCCACGCGTTGCCTCCTTTTCCTTTTCAGAGGTATGCGCGGCGACAATGGCTTGCGCGGTCACCACCTTCTTGGAGGCAGGGAGGGACGGGTCGGAGATCTACATGCCAGTTGTTGTTAGCTGGTGGCCATTTGCCCAGTGAAGGGCATCTTTGCAGTTTGGATTGCGGTTTGGATGAATATTTGTGATAAGGGACACGGAGTCGTGGGGAGCAGCGAGGCTGCAAAACAAGATGATGCTTACCGGTCGAGCTATCTCAACAGCAATTTTAGACATCCGGATATAAGACCGGTTGTAGTATTTTGCAGCATCGCTCGCGACCTGAGGACTTTTGAAGCCAACATAGCCAATCCTCCTATTGGGGATCAACTTGATGTCTGTAATCTCCTGGCCTTTTGACGAAAAGTGCTTCCTAAAGTCTACCTCGTTGATGTTTGGCGGAAGATTCCGCACGAAAATACGAGACGAATCCATCGTCCCGGCCATCTTGGACGGACAGAAAGAGAGGCACGGCAGAAAGGATTGCGTTGTTGATGATGGCGGAAGCGAACAGACCTGAGAGGCGGCCAAGTTTTCTTCCGCCAAAACTTTTTTTCCATTCTGCCACTGCTCCCCCACCTTGACGCATCGCCGCCTTCTTCAAAAAGGCTAAAGCCCCACAGTGAGTTGCAGGTTGTTCCGTATTATGTAAGGTACACTATTGCCAAGTATTCGCCATGAGAGTCTATAGAAGCTGAGTATGAGGGTGTTAAGGCTCATAAAACAGTTCTTCAGGCTGGAGACAGCTCCTCCGGAAATTCACCGAGTGCAAAAACTCTCAGCTCGGTCAAATCGCAAAGAAAAAATAGAAAATGCTGAAGTTCTTCCCATAATGATACCTGCTCCCCGAACCCAGCGATCAGACCAAGAGTGGATCCCAAACCAGATATAAGGATCCGCTTGCTCCAAAGTCTTAGCGTGCGTCCAGTCTGTTCTGTTCGCACTATTGGTACTGTGCGCCAACAATGGTGTCACAATCGAGGAACCATCGGCGCGACTCCAGCTTGGAAATTTGAATTATTATTTACTTGCCAAATACAAACAAATATACACGTCCCTAATATACTCTCCTCTGTCACATCGCAACTCACCGCTCCGGCAAGATAAATCACAGTAAACCATTTCTTTATTTCTCTCTTTCTTGTGAGTGAGCATATTCCCCCTCTTGCTTCGAAACCCGCGAATCTTTAAGTGGTGGGCCAATAGTCGCGTTTTTCGCCGGCCGCCTTGCCCGCCCCACGCCGGTGACGCATGCATGGCCGACAACTGCGGACCTCGGCCCTCCTTCCGTCTGGGATTAACGGCCTGACATGCAGATCGCCCGTCATCCCAAACACGCTCCAAGCAAACGATTAACATCTGTCAAGAGCCGAACTTCCTGGACCTGCGATATCCGCCCGCACTCCATCCCTCAACATGGCCGACGCAAAACCCGCCGTACGGGAGAAGCTTGACGGTATGTCGCCACGGTATCTGGGTCTACTCTAAGATTCAGTACGGACGATGGACTGATGACAGGCTTTCTGCAGCCCAGATCAAGGCGGCCGACATGGTGAGCGCCGCCCCTCTGTCTTGGCGGACATCGAGTCTGGCCCCGAGTTCACGACAAGTACACTGACCGAATCATGCCGTGTGTCAGAATGACGACCTGGCCATGGAAATCATCGACGTTGGTACGCGCATCTTGATTATGCAAGAAAGATGGGCTGGAATGTTAGGAGATTACTGACTCCAGGCCCTGTGTCTTGTCTCTGCAGCCCAAGAGGCCATGTCTAGGCTCACGATCGAGAAGGTTCGTCGACGACCATTTACACGCCCCCTTCCTCGGACCCGGACGCTCGTGACACAAACGACTAGCTGGCGAGAAGGTGCTCGGAAGGGATGACAAGGGGGCGATATGAGGCGCTATAAACACAAAGCTGACTAAGACGGTGTGGCAGGACATCGCGGAGCATGTTAAGAAGACTGTACGTTGGGCGGCAAATACTCGTATACGCAATGGTACCGCGGATTACTGACTTACTCCGCCCTATAGTTTGACGAAAGGAAGGGTCCTACATGGCACTGCATAGTCGGCCGGAACTTTGGCAGCTTCGTCACGCACGGTAAATTCAACCTCCTTTGTACTTTGATAAAGCCCGATTTGGGTTGGTCCGCTGACGAACGACTGGCCTCGAACAAAGAGTCCAAACACTTCCTCTACTTTTACCTGGGCCACTGCGCCTTCCTCGTTTTTAAGACGCAGTAGTCAGGGTTTTATAGAGGAGGCTACCGGCGTAGTCCTTGGCGGCTTACCGCCTGATTTGGCGAGCCAGGTCATCATCTCTATGAGTACTGGAACGAGAAGACACAAAAGACAATATTTGCATTTGGACAGGCCCGGGGCGAAAAGCAGGGACTCTACGGATTGAGGAATCAAGGACTGTGGGGATAAGTCGATTACGATTTTATCATCCACTAATGATATTTGACAAGAAAGCACTGGAATGTGAGGCAATGTGATTGACCTACATGTCGCCTCTCGTCTGCACTCCACACTCCACGGCGTGAGGGGAATGATTGTTGCTCAGTCTTGGGGAAACAAAAGACTGTATGGGCTCCCTCCCGTTGCAAACTTCCGGGCCTTTCTTGGTGTGACTCTTGTGAACTTACGACATGGCGTCTTTGATTCCGTTGTCCATTCCTGAGGAAGCCAACCCGGGGTGAACTGGAGCGCTCACAAGTGCAGATCGACCATGTCTCTGCGCGGGCGTGTACTTCGAAGCGGCCGACGCCTGTGTGTGCATGTCTTCTGTCGCCCCTTGGTCCCGAGACAGGATTCGGAGCTGTGAGGGAGCGATCGTTTTGTCCTGCAAGAGTAAGGCCGGCATAGGACGCTTCTTCTGCGACTGACTGGCAGAAGGCCCAGCGATAATGTTGATGGGGTTTGCCGTGGTCGAGCCAACTTGTAAGCCTGCATATCCACGAATATGCAATAGGTTACAAATGCTCATGCTCTGCGCCGCATGACCGTAGCGAGCGCTCGGGATCCGTTGGAATCATCACGACTGGGACACCGTGAGCTTGATTGTCGATTGGGACTTGTTTTTACGTCCTTCTGCGCAGTTTGGGCTCCTACGAGCACCTTGTTTAATAGTCCAGGGGCGGACGGCCAAGGGCTACAGCGAGACGTCGTCTAAAGGGAAGATCTTCAACCGAGACCGTCGATACGAGATGCATGGTATTGTATAGTACTGCATGGTGTATATTCACGCGAGCATATCTTAGAATCGGAGTCCCTGCTGCGCTTCTACTTGTTGGGCTCACCGTGGAAACATATGTATTATTTACGTAGCACACCCACGAACGCGATGAACGAAAAAGAGCCGTCGTAATTTTTAGACTGGCTTGATCTTGTTGATTGCTCTTTGCACATTCTGCTCTTTTGGTGCCGGCGGAGGGTAAGCTTGAGCGGCAAGGTCTCCCAGTTGCAAGTTGCAAGGGCCCGCGGGATACCAGCAGCAACGGGATCCTGAGGCCGAGATGAAAAGCGGTGCCGGGTAATGGTAGCTCGGCCATATCCATTGTAGAACCTCGATCCACCGGCCCCAAACGGGCCCGGGGAACATGCATGGAGAAACGTCGGACGGTGGGTTTTGTTTCCCGGCTTCTTACCCTGGGAACGTTTCGATGGACTCCTGGGCCCTTGTCGGCAAGGTCATCAGAGTTTTTAGTCATCTGTGGTCCAGCTCTTCAGCTGCGAGCCGGCCGTCGGAGAACCATGGATGTGTTCAACAGAAGCAATCCCAAGAAGGGGATCGCGCCCTAACCCCCGGGGGCAACTTGACGTTTCCTACCCGAAGAATACCGTTTACAATATATGAAAAGCTCCGGCTGGTCCCGTGAAGTGAGTGGGTAGCCGATGGGATAACATCTTTAAGCCACATGCAAGTACATATGTTGCGTGTTCATGGGCCACAGAAAAAAAAAATTAACAAAGAGACGAAA
>JASAOQ010003186.1:20275-31563 GCA_031306065.1 Pseudopyricularia cyperi | reverse complement strand
GTCTTGGTCGGCGGTCATCTGATGCTGTAATGGGGGGGAGGGGGATGCGATTTGCAAACAGGGGTATGGATTGGGGGTTTTTTTTGGCTTGGGGGCTGAGCGTGGCGGTTTTGCGGCGACGAAGCTGCTTGTAATCCCTGGTTGCCTCGGACTTGCTTTCGCCTCGTGTCCGAGGAGGCGAGCGTCAAAACAGAGACGCCATAATGATGTCTAGGAAATGAACAAAAGCCACCAATTCAGGATACAACACACGTCTGCTGCGTCATGTGATGACATGGTGTTGCAGAACATGGCCGCAGTCGCCGTCGTGTTTTTGCTCTGCAGGTTCACGGCGACAATCCTAGCGCGGCGGGGATAACATTGTAGAGTATGTGTTGCAGGTTCTATAATACCACAACCAGCATTAGCTAAAGCGAGGGTGCCTTCGTTGTTAGCGGAGTACTTCTAGTGCAGCAAGTCTGCAATCAAGCAACAACGCCAAGAAGCTGCTAACCGAAAGCAGAGGTCCGATCCCCGGTGCGAACCCGGCCCCTTTGCTCCTTGTAGTCGGCACGTTTAACTGCTAAAGCCGACACAAGTCCGGTAAAAACCACAAAAACATTGGTGATCTATTGTCCGGGTTTTGTGCTTAACTCCGGCCAAGCTCTCACCTCGGCTTACGCATCGAATCTATCCATGACAACGATTGGAACACACACACTATGGGGAACTTTGGCCACCATTCAAGTCATCCTCAGGAGCCCCAGAAGAACGTGGGGGGTTTCTGAGCGGCGCCCTCCCTTTTCCGATCCCGCAGATCGTTGATACTCACAACATAAAGCCCGAGGCAAACAGACCCACGCCGTCCCTCAAACATAGGAACCTACTCATCTCCGCTGCACACACACCCACACACACCCACAAACACCCACAAACTCACAAACACGCCCCATCATCATGACAGTCTATTGTATCACCGGCGCCAACCGTGGCCTCGGCCTCGAGTTCGTGCGCCAGCTGGCCACCCGGCCCGACGCCACCATCCTGGCCCTGACCCGCACGCTCGCCAACGACCTCTCGGACCTCGAGGCCATACGCGAGTCCGCCCCGTCCGTCACCATGCACGTGCTGGAGTGCGACCTGGGCAGCCCGGAGTCGGTCGCGCGGCTGCCGGCCTCGGTCGCGTCCGCCCTCGGCGCCGACGACGCAAAGATCCAAGTGCTGATCAACAACTCGGGCGTCCAGCTGAGCAGGACCGAGACCAGCCTCGCCTTCGACCCGGCCGTCATGTCCGAGACCTTCCGCGTCAACGCCGTCGGCCCGGCCCTGGTGGTGCGCGACCTGCACGCCGCGTCGCTCCTGTGCCCAGCCGCGCGCGTCGTCAACATCTCGTCCGGCCTGGGCTCCATGGCCGCCACGCTCGAGTCCGACCGCAGGAGCCTGTTCGCCTACTCCGTCTCCAAGGCCGCCGTCGACATGCTGACCGTGCACCAGGCCGCCGACCTGCGCGTCAGGGGCGGCCTGGCCGACGCCGTGGTGGTCGCCATGGATCCGGGATGGGTGCAGACGCGCATGGGCGGCGACGGCGCGGTTCTGACGCCCGAGACCAGCATCGGGGGAATGCTCAGGGTCATTGACGGGCTCAAGAGGGATGACAACGCGGCGTTTTTCGAGTACAACGGGAACAAGAGGAGTTGGTGAGTAGAGGTGGCTGCATTCGTACTTGGGCGTTGCCAAGGCAAATATAAAGACGAACAAGAGCAAACACCAGCAGTTTCAACCGCCTCGTCCCATCTAAATCTACACCTCATCCAGAATTCTGCCTCCCCCCTTAAGGAGCAACAGCCGTGGTCATCTGCTCCCTAGCAGACCAACCCCTTGACCGGGTTTGCCTGCCAGAAACGTAGCATCCCGTTCGTCCGATAAAAGAACAGTTTGGTAGCGTTGGTGTACAGGGACGCAGCACCGCCTTTTTTTTTATTTTTTTTTTTTCCTTTTAAAAAAAAAACTCTTTCTATTCGTAATGTCAGAGCCTGTTTGGGATATCAGAGGCCCATCATCACGTACCCCTATAATCGTGGTCACCATCCTCGAAAGCCGAAACTAGATATTATATCGTTAAGGGTAGTAGGTAAGGTAGGTAAAAAGGCGGGTTAATTAAATACCCAAAGTGAGACGGTGGACGCCCACCCTCTGCCGCTTCATTCAGCCTTCATGGCATCGCTTTGTACGCTCGTAGATCAACTCAAGAAAAAGTCAGGCCAATAGAACACAAGGAGAACAAAACCCAACCCATCAGGGTTTTTATTTCCTGCGAATTACACAACTAAAAAATCTCTTGCACCAATCCCACAAGCAGCTCTAATCCTGCTGGTGCTGCTGGCTCTCCAGATATTTAATGATCTCCGGGTCCTGGCTGGGCGGCACCTTGTTCCACCGCTGCACGTCGAGCGTGCCCTCGGGCAGGATCGGGTCCTCGGGCCTTGTGTCCGGGTGCACCTCCATCGTGCTCGACGCGGGGCCCCGGCGGGCATCCCGAATCATGGCGGGGAGGTCGACCTCGTCGCGGTGGTGACTCCCGGTCCCGCCCTCGCGCGCGGCATGAGCCTGGGCTGCCCGCGCCAGGGCCTCCCGCTGGACGACGGGCATGGTCTGGATGCGGCTCGCGAGCGCTGCCTCGCGGGGCCGCCCCATCGTCTCCCAGTCGTAGTTGATGGGCCTCCGGAGCACGTCACCCGCCTGCAGCACCCAGTTGTCCATGGCGCCGCTGCCGCTGCCGTCCTCACCCTCGTCGCCCGAGCTGCGCCGGCTGCGCCTCCGCTCAAGCTGGCTGCGCTTTCGCTGGCTCCACCTGGACGGGACGAACACCATGACACCCCGCCAGAGGAAGCCGAGGCCGCTGCCAACAAAATGGAACACCTGGCCTGCGTAGCGGTCAGGTATGCAGCGGATCAGGGCGCCAAGCGGGATGACGAGGACGCCAAAGAGCATGGACCAACCCCACTGCGGACCCGTCAGCGGCGTCGTCTGGAACGCCTGGCCGCCCTTGTAGATGATGACCATCTGGCCTGCGAACGTGAGACACTGCACACCGATGAACCAGGGATTTCTCAGAACGCCTTGATACCAGATGTTGAGCTTGTTGTCGACACGCCGGCAGTTGTGCTGGTTGTAGAACTGCATCCACACGTAAATGTTGAAAACGAGCGTCTGGAGCTGGCTCTCCTCCGTCTCGGACTGCGGGTTCCAGAGCGCGTTCTTGCCGTAGTGGAGCGTGAAGATGACGATGAGCTGGTACAGCGCAATGCCGACAATCATCTTCCACATCGTCAGGCTAACAAGGGATGTCTTGCGGGGCTGGGGCTTGCGCTTGAGGAAGTCAGGCGAAGGGTAGTCGGTGGCGAGTCCGAGTGATGCAAATATGTCCTGTTTTTGTTGTGAGTACAAAGGGATGCTGCAGCTATCGGCGTCGGCTTTATGGCATATTTACTCACCATAATTAGATTCATCCACAGCAGTTGCACGACTTTAAATATGTTGTCGCCAGTCAGCTCAGTTACGACAGTCAAGATACCAGCCGTGATGTTGATCGTAAACTGGAACTGGAGAAACTTCCTCACGGCGTCGTTGACCGTTCGGCCCCAGGACAGCGCCTTGACGATAGAGGTAAAGTTGTCGTCGAGCAGGATGATGGAAGCGGCTTCCTTGGCCACCTCGGTGCCCTGGATACCCATGGCAAATCCAACATCGGCCGCCTTGAGGGCAAGGGCGTCGTTGGTGCCGTCACCGGTAACAGCCACCGTCTCCTGCATGCCCTTGAGGTGGGAAACGAGCAGGAGCTTGTCCTCGGGGCTCGAGCGCGCGAGCACCTGCAGACGCGGAATAACAAGGTCAAGCTGGGCCTCGCTGAGAGCGCGAAATGTCGGCCCGTCCATGGCGATGCCGCCGGCCGTGTAGATGCCGCACTCCTTGGCGATTGCTTTGGCCGTTAAGAAGTTGTCACCCGTGACCATGCGGACAAAGACACCGGCCTCCTGGCACTTTCTTACGGCGTTGTTAACCTCGGGCCGCAAGGGATCTTTGATGGCGAAGAGGGATGCGAATGTCAGCGAGGCGAATTTAGCCTTGAAGTCGATCGAGGTAGGGTCCTTGATGTCTTCAAACACCTCGAGCGGATCCTTAAAGTCACGGTATGCCATGGTCACAGGCCGCAGCATCTTCCCGGCATATGTCCGCACCGTTTGAAGCAGTTTGCTCTCCATGTCGGGAGTGAAGTCGGTGGTCGCAAAACCGTTGGCCCCGCCATTGCTGCCCGTGGACTTGGGTTCACTCAGCACACGGGTGCACTTTGCCAACACCACCTCGGCAGCGCCTTTGACCAGCAGGCGGTAACCGCCGTTGTCGGGCAGTTTGATCATGACGGCCATCCATTTGTTGGAAGCGTCAAACGGGAACATGTCAACCACTTCCTCGTTGGTCCGCTCTTCGTTCAGGGGGCCCATGGCGAGGTGTTCGCGCGCAAACTTGAGAAGGGCCGTCTCGGTGCTCATGCCGACGAAGCCGTCGTCGCTCTCGAACGCAGTCGTGTTGTGAACGATGCTGTTCTTGATGAGTTGCTTTATCTCGGGCGCCAGTGACGAGACGAGTTGCATGGCCGACTGAGCGGCGGCAGGCTCGGGCGCAAGCTTCTTCGTGTCGGAGCCGGATGCCTCCGGGCTGTTATCAGACTCAATGCTCCGGGTCCTGCTGACGGCTCCAGCCTCGACCTCGACGGGGACAGCCCCTTCGCCAAAGCTTTCTGTCGTACCTACGTTTCCGGCCACGACAGTCATGACGTTTTGAGTGAGTGTCCCGGTCTTGTCGGAGCAAATGCAGGTGGCGTTGCCCATGACCTCGCACGAGCGGATCATGCGCACCAGGTTCTTGTCCTTGAGCATACGAGACGTCGCAAAGGCCAGGCCAAGAGTGACGGCGAGAGCTAGTCCCTCGGGTACGGTGACGACGACGACGGTGACGGCCAGGATAAGGGTCTTGAAGAACCTCATGGCAAGGGCTGCCGAGCCCTCGTTGGAGCCCGGGATGCTGACGCAGAAGCGGATGAACATGACGAGGAAGAAGACGAGGCCGGCAATAGCGCCTAGCGTGATCAGCTGTCTGGCCAACTTTCCCAGCTTCTGCTGCAATGGAGTCTCCTCGACCTCGGTGCGCAGGTTCATCAGCGTACGCCCAAAGGTGGAGTTGGTGCCGACTGAGATGACAAGGTAGTTGCCGACACCTCCGTTGACCGTTGTGCCACTGAGGATGAAGGGGTCCGATGCGCTGACACGGTGGGTGGTGTTCCTCTCGGGCTGGGGCTTCTCGTCCAACTGCTTCGGTTCCCCGTCCGTGGGACCGATAGCCGTCTTGTGGACCAGGTCCGATTCGCCAGAAAGCGAAGACTCGTCCACCTGGATACCGGAGCCCGCCACGAGCACGCCGTCGACCGCCACCACGTCTCCCGTCTCGATGTGCATAATGTCGCCAACCACGAGGTCGTAGATGGAAATGTTCATTGTCTTTCCTGAACGGATCACTTTGACGTCGCGCTGCTCCTTGCGCTCATTGAGCTGGGCAAACTTTCTATCCTTGTTCCAGTCGTTCGTTGCGCTACCAAAGACGATAATGGCTGCGGGGGTCGCGCCCGTCAGCGGGCGCTTTCAAAAAGTCACGACCTTGGAAAGGGTAAGACATGTCAGCGAATAAGGGTCCAACATACCGATTGCAACCATGACCGTGACAGAGTCGAGCCATTGTATCCTGGGTTCGCCCTCCTCAGCCTCGACGGCCTCATAGATACCCAGCGCGAGCGAGATGGTGGCGCTTGCCGTCAGCAAAAAGATGAGCTTGTCGTTGAAGGCGATCCACGCGAGCTCCAGAAAGGGCTTCTGCTTGCGCTTGGGCAGCGTGTTGTTCCCAAAGATGCGCCGCCGGTCCTCGAAGCCCTCGGGCTGGTGGTCGCCGGCGAGGTCCAGCTTGAAAGGCACGTGCTTGAGGCTCTGGCTCTGGTCGCCGGCCGAGGTCTCGAGCGGCTTGATGGCCGGCGGCCTCTTCTCCCTGCCAGCGCGGATGGCCTCGTCGAATGGCACGGTGCCGTCGAGCGTGGTCTCGTCGATGCTCAAGCCGGCCTGCAGGTCGGTTCTCAAGCCCGCAGCCAGGCCGTGAAGTCCCCCAAAGGCATCCAGGACGTCGAGCGATCGCGCGAGGGAGAGCTTGTGAAGCTGGGTCGGGGTGAAGGCGAACTTGTTGTTGGCGGGCGGCGAGTCGTCGGTCAGGTCGAGCTGGTGCGCGAGGGTGGTGGTGGTGGTGGTGGTGGTGGTAGTAACATGTTGCGGCTTCTCGGACGCCGGGGAGGACGGCCCGGTAGCTGAGGCGGCGGTTATGGCGTCCGTCATCGAGGTGAAAGCCGAGTGGCCGACGCGTGGTCGGCGGCCTTGGGAGATGTAGGGCGCCTAGGCGGGCAAGACAGGAGATGGGGGTGGTGTGTCCGATTCGGAGCCAGGGTGGTGATGTGGTTTTACTTGGGCGGCATAGTACCCAGGTAATGTACCTAGGTAACTGGGCTCATCTACCGGGCCGTTTCCTCGTGGAGGTTGGGCGCTGAGAGTTTGCAGGAAGCAGTTCTAGACCTAGGTCATGTCAACAGACAGCACCGCGCAATAAGAAGTCAGTCCTATGACGGGCCAAGGGACGAACAATCGGACCCTAGACGAAGCTGCCGGGAGTTGGTGGGGAAGCGGGAGGGAAAAGTAAAGGGCGAATTCACTCACGTCAAGCGGCTGGGCAAAATGGTGCCAAATAAAAGCAAAGTCAAAGTTGCAGAAGAGCAAGAGTGATTGGATTTTCTCTTGGCCCTTCCGTCTCCGCGTCCGCAGCAGCTCGGCCAAGACCAGGCGATTGGGGGCGAGCCAGCCAGCCAGCCTGTCTGTATAGATATCTGTGGAGAGGCATGGAGGCGTGGCGGAATTCCATGCAAAGGCATGTCAGTCAGATCAGTCAAGTCAGATCAAGTCAGAGGCAGGGCAAGGGCAAGGGCAAGGACAGGCTTCCGAACCGAACCAGAAGAACAAAGAAAGAGACTTGCTGGAGTCCAACCCAGCTCTCTGGGCAGTGGGAAGAGGTCCGAGCCTAGACGCCGCTGTCCGAATTCCCGTCCGCTGAGTGGCCGGACCGTTGCCGCCAAGGCTGTCGACCCGCCGCCGGCCGCATCTTTGCGCGAGCCTGTTGACCTTGGCGTTGATCCGGGGGGCACCTGACTGTGGCTGCGCTGAGCTTGGAGGAGTCTCGTGATGAGGCTGAGAGTGTTGTATGGGGTTTCTTATGGGGCCCAATGTCAAGACGGAGATGTCCTGAAGACTTCCTTGAGACGATTCGACGTAGACTGAGCGATATCTTGATTGTTTCCCGGCGTTGAATCGTTTGGGGTAGCTGTAGCTGGGAGTTGATATCGGATAAACGGCACGTTTTGGAAATGAAGTGGCATATTACTGCCAATTTACGGGCTTACTTTTCTTTTTTTTTTTGCGCCCAGCCCGGACTATCCCTGTGGTGGCTGCCAAGGGCCCAGAAGAGAAAAGATATGACGTGGTAGGGTTCCCCATGGCAACCACACACAGCCCCTACCCCGCACTTCACCCGCCACCCGACATGGCGATAGCCTCATTTACCGACTGCCTCTCCGGTCACCGACGACGTCGTCTTGTCTTCATCTTCTGCGATCCGCACTGCAATGCCTTACTGCAATGGCACTCGGCGCAAAATGGCGCATCAAAGCATACTGCGAAACTACTCCGCTTGGGATGCTTAAGTCCGACAAAGTTTGCGTCGCTTCGGGCTATGCACCTATCATACACCGCTCCTCTGCAAACTGCAAAGCCCCCGCCTTCATCGCAGCCTTGTCTGTCCAGCGATAATTGACAAGCCACAGACACAAAGGAGATGTCATCCAACATGCCATCGTGAGTATGGCAACCGGGGCAGACACCGAGCATGGTTGGAGGTGGTGTAGACGAGGAAGGATGCCTCTTTCCGGGCAAAACCACGGATGGCTAGCTGTTATCGATTCTTTCAGTCGCCCAAAGAAAGAAAAAAAGGTCAAGGAGAAGAAGACCAAGACACCTTGCAGCTAGCCTATTGAGTTTATGCGGCCCCTTTACAAGAACAACCGGCGCCCACAAGCAGCAACTCTAGGCTAGTGCCAGCGGAGCAGGCCTAGATGGCCATCGCCGAGTTTCTGTTCTGCTGAAAGAAAAGAAGCGACTCCTGCCAATGGACATGTCCCCAGGTCCCTAGTCCTCGAACGCATCCAGCAGTTTGTCTTACCCAAAGTCGCGGCCGCGGAGGCATTTGTTCCAAGAACAGCAGCTCCTCGGCCCGCCCACCCGATTACCGTACCCAAGACCGCGTCAACATGTGCCGGGGTTGGGTCCGCAAGTCGATCGACTTGGAGCTTCGGCGCCGGCGCTCCGTGTGGGTCTGTCGTCTTGGATACCTCGAAGCGACCGCGCCGTAAGTGCCGGGCATACGAAAATCGAGGCTTTGAAGGAGTGAACGCACGCCTGTAAACCTTTTCTGCCAACTGCCATCACGCTCCCGGCGACCTGTTAAGGGCGTTGCTGGAGCCCATGTCACGTCGCCTGGGCGTTGACACTGATTTCCCTAAACGCTAAAAACAACATTGGAAAATGGAACGTAGAAACCCATCAAGACAAAACGCGAGGTTTCAATGGATACTGGTTATTCTTGTTTTCTCTATAAGACAGTGAAACCGCACGGAACAGCGGTTACTTTTCTGTTCAACAATGGTATGTTTTTTGTTCAGAGTGTTTAAATACTCACAGTATCAGAGTTATCCCCCATTTCCCAGCCAAAATGGGCCGGGATCTGCTGTGAAAGTTTTGAGCAACCCGCGATGATGCTTACAGCATTTACCCCGGAATTGAATTTGGTACCTTAGGTAGTTGGGCTTTAGATTGACGGTACTGTTCGAGTTTCAACTACCATCCTTGCTAACAACTATTCACAGTATTCGCAAGATATCGCCAAAAACACGAGCGAGGCCCTCCAAAAGACCTGCCTTCCACCGCCGATCCCAGCATCCTGCCTCTCCTCACAAGTTTGTTGATTTTTATTTTCCCTATCTCCCTCCACCTCATGTATATCCACCACAGCCTCGGACGAGATACTTTAGAAGCCCTGCTTGGCGACCTGGGCCTTGGCGGCGGCGATGGTCTTGGCGCTGTTGGGGTCGACGAAGCCGCAGCCCTGCTTGCCGTTCTGGAACTCGGCGCCGATTCCGGAGCAGATGCCGACGCCCTGTCCGTTGTTGGCGCAGCAGCCCTCCTGGCAGTCGGCGTCGGCGACGCAGCCGCCCGTGGTGAACTGCTGGCCCTGGCCGTTGCCGACCGAGCGGGCGCCCGACGTGTTGGGGATGGCCTGGCCCATGGCGAGGGCGGCGACTGTCGGGAGGAGGTCAGTTTCGTTGTTTCCGGTATACGGGAGATGACCGGGACGGAAGCGGGAGAATGGTAAGTGGGTAGGTAGGTCGACAAGCAAACTTACAGGCAAGGGCAGCGGCGATGGTGATGCGGACCATTTTGGCGGTTGGAGATTTTTCGGGTCTTGGACACAAACAAATTACGAACGATGGAGTTTTCTTCAAAGATCGACACCTGGTCGGATTGTGAAATCAAAAAAAAAAAGTCAAAGAGTGAAGAATGAAAGATGACACCGGGTCGGAACTTGTTTGTGTTTGTGAGATGAGCAAAGAACGTTGGCTGGGATGGGGAAGAGAAGGAGGTCAAGACACTGGCAGTAAAGTGAAGTATCTCGCCTTTATATACATGCTCTCCATCTCGCATAGCCCGCTCAAAGACTATACCACACCACCAACTCCCATCTGAACCACGCGAGGCTCCCTCCACCCGAGAATCACCGCAACATCAGATGTCTGGGTGGATCAGACAAAGGTCTCTCGTCTGGTCTGTTCTTCAGTTAGCCGTATTTCCCCTGATCTACCGCTGATCTCTGCTATCAAGGCATCTCGAGCCGCTTGAGCTTGGGAGGTCCCCAGCCCAGTTTTAGCCATTGGGGGGGCCGCCACATAACCGGGCAATCGTCAAGGATTTCGCGGGGGTTTTCGTTGTTGTTTGTGTTTCTGGGCTTTCTGACACAAATGCAGGTCTTCGCTTGCTGCCGCTGTGGGTTCACATCAGGCACGGGGGAGTCCAAACTCCCACTGGGAATGTCACCGATCTCCTGTTTCAGGTTTCAAGGGGCGTTCCCGAGCAATCAGAAGCTCGTGTTTTTTCTGTTTTCTTTTTTTGGTCTTTCTCTTGCTCTTTTCCTCCATTCATTATCCGAGTCATCGCCCTCGAATGATTACCTAAACAGATGGGACCGAGGTTAGCGAGCGCCCATTATCCACCCCCGTTGCCAGTGTCGCAGCTCAACGGCACTCGAAACGTTTCACACCGCATGAGGGTCTCTTGGCAAGCAAAGGAGGGCAGTGACCAAAACCGATCCTACAGACCGAACTGTCTGTTCTGCATGTCTGTCTGTCTGTCGCGAATCCCATCTCAGATCGGGTCCTCATCGCACAGAAAAACTTCATCCCATCCCGGCTTTCTCATGCATGGCCCGCGGATTCCTGAGCCGAACTTTTTGACAGCTTGACGTTTTTCATGCCGGGCTCAAGCTCGCCACATCCCGGTCCCATGCTGAGTCGGAACCTTTGTGGACATGGGCTACAAGACGAAATATCTCCTGAAGCACGGCCAACAAACCCCACAACAAAAGGATGCCTCACTATTAATGGCAACGGCCGCTTCTTTGAAGCTGTGATCAAGGCCGAGACCAAGCACACGAGCCCAAGTCCGAGGAAGCCTCCCTCGCCTCCCTGCCAGCCCATTACCCAACACTCTTGAAGCGTCGCAAGACACAAATCTCCTTGTCTTTCTCTATCTATTTTATCTCCCTCACGCTCCCGTTCAGATGGCAAACCGGAACCTGGGGCTCTCGTCGCCGAGCTCGGCCAGCTCGTCTTCGGACAGGCCCTCGTGCTCGTGTCGGATCTTGCCCTCCTCCCGGAGCCTGTTCTCGCGCGCGTACCACCACAACATGGTGCCGTAGATGACGCCCGCCATGGCGACCATGGAGAGGGTTGTGGCGTGCCCGCGGATGTACCGGGGCGCGTCCCTGGTTTCGCTGTTTTTGAAGTGTGTCTGGTCAGTAATTTGTCACTCGTCTTCATTCTTTCTTTCAGCTGTCTCGAA
>JASAOQ010003186.1:0-14964 GCA_031306065.1 Pseudopyricularia cyperi | reverse complement strand
TCTCTCCTCTTTCCCTCCCTCCTCCCATCTCCCCTACTCCCCTCCTCAAAAGGCCCCCAGGGCCACCACCACCGCCCGCCATGGCCGTCCTCACTGACGTGGCGTGGATCATCGGCGTCATGACGCTCTCTTTCACGGCCTCGGCCTTTGGAAACGGCGCCAACGACGTCTCAAACGCCTACGCCACCTCGGTCGCCGCCCGCAGCCTGACCATGCCGCAGGTCGGCGTCCTGGCCATGTTCACCGAGTTCTTCGGTGCCGTGGTCCTCGGCAGCCGCGTCACGGGCACCATCAAGAACGGCATCATCGACATCAACCGCTTCACCGCGCAGCCCTCGGTCCTGGTCCTGGCCATGGGATGCGTCGAGTTCGGCTCGGCGTCCTGGCTCCTCTTGGCCACCAAGGTTGGCTTCCCCGTCAGCACCACCCAGACCGTCGTCGGCGCCCTGGTGGGCGCAGGGCTCGTCGCCGGCGCCCAGGTCAGTTGGGCCTGGGACGACGGCAGCGTCTCGCAGATCGCCGCCTCGTGGGCCATCGCGCCCGTCATCTCGGCCGTCGTCGCCGCCGCGCTCTTCGCCACGCTCAAGTTCGCCGTGCTGGAGCGCGAGCGGCCCTTTGAGCGCGCCCTAAAGGCCATTCCCTTCTACCTCGCATTCACCGCCTCGATTCTGGCCCTCTTCATCACCATCGAGGCCCCCGGGGCGCCGAGCCTCGAGGAGATGGGCGCCGGGACGGCCGTCGGCATCGTCCTCGGCGTCTTTTTCGGCTTCCTCGCCCTGGCCTACATCTTCTTTGTGCCGTACGCCCACCGCCGCCTGGTCAGGGAAGACACGCGAATTCGGGCTCGCCACATGATCCTCGGCCCGCTGCTGTGGCGCGACGATCCGCCCATCTTCTGGCCCGCCAAGGACGGCTACGTCGTCAGGGACCACTACGCAGTGCAGGACGACGAGACCCCGGAAACGACCACCGCCGAAGCACCGGCCCCCAAGGTCAGCAACGGCGACGCCCTCACCACCGCCACCGACAACAACAACAATAACAACAATAACAACAACAACAACAACAACATCACCACCACCGCCGCCGCCGCCGCCGCTGGCGTCATCGAGCCAGAAAAGAAACCCCTCGAACCCCCAGTCGACCTCGAAGCATCCAACCCACCACCACCCCGCCAGAACCTAGCAAGGCGGTACAAGAAGCAGCCGGAGCCCGAGGAGCGCTTCCTCGCACCGACGGCGCACCTGCCGCTCCACAACCCGCAGCGGCTGTGGTCGTACGTCAAGTACTTTTTCCTGCAGGGGGTGACGCGCGACTGCGTGACGCACTCGTCGGCGGACCTGGCCTCGGTGCACGGCAAGGCCAAGCGGTACGACAACCGGGTCGAGCACATGTGGACGTACGCGCAGATCGCGTCGGCCATGATGATGTCGGTCGCGCACGGCAGCAACGACGTCGCCAACGCGGTGGGGCCGTGGGTCGCGGCCTACCAGACGTACCGCACGGGCGTCGTGTCCGAGGACTCGGACACGCCCGTGTGGATCCTCGTCGCGGCCGGATTCCTGCTCGGCGCGGGCTTCTGGTTCATGGGCCACCACATCGTGCGGGCGCTCGGCAACAACCTCACCCAGCTGTCGCCCACCAGGGGATTCTCCATGGAGCTGGGCGCCGCCATCACCGTGCTCATGGCCAGCCGGCTGGGCCTGCCCGTCAGCACCACCCAGTGCCTGCTGGGCGCCGTCTTTGGCGTCGCCATGATGAACCTCGACGCCGGCGCCGTCAACTGGAAGCAGATGGGCTATATTTTTAGCGGCTGGATCCTGACTCTGCCCTGCGCCGGGCTCGTCTCGGGTGGCCTGCTGGCTATGGCCTTGAACTCGCCCGTTTTCCGCTGAGGTCGGCCCCGGTGTATTTTGCAATGGGGTGTTTTTTGTGTTTTTTAAAGACTGCAACGGTCTGGTTCAAAAGTTGATTTGGAGTTTCGTGCGTGTTCATCTTCCTCTAGCCATGTTTGATAGTCGCGATCGGGACCTTTGGTAGTGTTGGTGTTTGGGGACAAAAAGGATAGAAAAACTCTGCTGCATATAATGCTTTTGTAAAAGCCTGCTCACGTCGAAAATAGTCTTTTTCAGATGCTATAAATGGACTGGTTGTCCTTTTTGACTTTTTGCTTTGGCAAACTTGGACTTGCTTATGAGGTCGGGTATAACCTATACTCACTCAGTGTTTTGAGTATTGGGGAGCGCTGGTGAGATATCATGATATTGTGGCCGCTTCCGCAACGCAAATTTACCTCATATTAGACCATCCATCGCGCGTCTATAATACAAAATGGGAAAAAAAACAGAGGCAAAAAAGTACAACACCGAGCACTCCCCAGTGGTCACACCGACGTGAAGAGCCAGGAAAAATCCATCTCAATGACGGCGATACGACTACATTCAAAAAATCAAAACATCCGACCTTTCCTCCCTCTGATATATTCCTAGACCCTCAACAAAGACCCGGGATGAAACGCCACGGCACGGTACGGCAGTACTCCTCCCATTTCTTCCCATACTTTGCGCGACAGCGCTCGTCGTCCCGGAACGACCGGTGCACGAGCAGGACCATCATGAACACCCCGTAGAACCACACCACCGGCTTGGTGGTGCCGACGAGGGCGCACATGGCGAAGCTCATCAGCAGGTCGCCCACGTAGTTTGCGTGGCGCGAGAGGCCCCACCACCCGCTGCACAGCAGGATGCTCTCGTGCAGCTTGCCGTCCGAGGTCGTGTACTTTGCCCGGATGTACTGCGGGGCGCGGCCCCAGATGGTGCAGTTGCCGTCGGTGCTGCGGACGAGGTACTTTTGGTTGTTGCCGGTGCGGAAGATGGAGTAGCCCAGGAGGCCAATCGCGAAGGTGACCGCGACGTATTCTATGGAAGGGTTGGTCTGGTACAGGCCCAGGAACTGCGCCTGCAGGGTGTACATGGCCGGGATCCAGACCAGGCCGCCCCATGCCAGGTAGAATCCCAGATGGTCGTGGGCAATGTCGATGGTCCGCAGATACCAGTCCTCGTGGTAGAAGAAGTCCAGGACGTACAGGGCATGCAGTAGAGACATGAGGATGATGGAAGGTGATACGACGCCATGCAGCTGGTACTGATACGCGGCGTTGGAGATGTCGCTAATAGCCAGAAATTTCGTTAGCAGAGCTTTTCGAGGGGGAACTGAATATATGCTGTGTTGTTTTGTGGTGCGGCGAAAGGTACATTAAGGTCCAACTCATCATGCCAGCTCTACCGATCAAGAAAAATTTGATGTCGAACGTATCCCCAATCCGGGGGTTTTGCTCGATGCCCATGTACAAATCGTAAAGCATGGATCCTATTTTTATTATTTATTTTTTATTTTTTTTATTGCTTTGTGTTAGTTTACCCCCTCACATCGGACGTCGAAGCCAACTCTGGATAAACCACTTACCGCTGAATTTCCGGTCTCGCAAAAAAGACGGTGCCACGTGAGCCTTGATGAAGGCGGCTATGGAGATGATGAATCCAGCCAGGTTGGCCACATGCAGCAAAGGAATCCAATTCTTGGGGATCACTGCAGGGTCGATCACGCCTAGCCAGCAGAGGATGCCAAAGGCAACGTGGGTGACCAACCAAGCTTGCAAGCCATTTGTCCGGTACGCGAGGAGGTTTCCGCCGGCCGTTTGTTGCCCTATACTTTCCTTGCCCGGGAGGTACAGATACAGGGCCGCCTGAAAGAGCAGCCAGGCAACGTATGCGTTGAATGCGCCTTGGCTGAACTGAAAGTCGTATGCCGGGAGGATGTGCCAAAGACGACCATCGGAAGCGGCTTGGATAAAGTCAAGCAGCGACCCTTGAAACTCTCGGATGATGATGTTTACGACGCCGACGGAAAGAGGGGAGAAGACAAGAGATAAAGAGGTCGCTAGTGAGTAGCCCAACGAATTCCGCTTGTGGGCTCGACCCCAAGAAGCGTTTTGGTGAGGAGTTGCAGCCATGGAGATGGGATGTGTATAAAAATTGGGCTGGTGAGAAGGGGCTGCTATGGGAGAGTAGCCAGCGCAGGAGGTTTGGCAACTTAAAAAGTAGCCATTTTGCACTTTTCTCAATCTTTTTTCTTTTCTTTTTTTCTGTTCGGCCACATCGTAATATCGCGTTTCCAATGATACCGCTGTTGCTATCAAGGTTTTCGGTCTGCTAGGGGATGAGGACCCAAGGTGAAATCATAGTAAATTACCGCAGCCATTACCGGAGGTATGTTAAATTGTTAATGTCACTTTGAACCTGGGTGGAACTTG
The DNA here is from genome assembly GCA_031306065.1 of Pseudopyricularia cyperi. Classification (NCBI taxonomy): domain Eukaryota; kingdom Fungi; phylum Ascomycota; class Sordariomycetes; order Magnaporthales; family Pyriculariaceae; genus Pseudopyricularia; species Pseudopyricularia cyperi. The sequence continues at coordinate 10,652 of JASAOQ010003186.1, read as the reverse complement.
CTTTGCTCGTAATAATCCATCTTATATTTGGTAACAAATCGTAGCGGTGAAGCTTTTGCCATGGCAAAAGTCAGTCAGCTATAACTGAACGTTTTCCTCTCCTGTTCCCTTGACGGTCGTTGCTAGTAACAAGTTGGATTTATATTCTTACTTTCAATGTATCTAAACTAGTCCAATCCTTTTACCATTTCCCCATTTACCGCTACTTCCGAACATGCCAACGCCATCCTATACATGCTCTCTTTCTGCGACAACAGCTGGTCTTCAGCTGCTTTTCCTCATTGTTTACTCCAGCATGGTCCACGCAATATCCCCTGCAAACAAGGCTCTAAGACTGACAAGTACTTTGCCTTTGGCGTTTGTTACATGGATGGCCCAGGAAAGTTTGCTGGAAGATTGCCACAATCCCCACTGGCGAGGACTTGGAACGGCTCTTTTGTGGCTACAGCTTCTCAGTGCCATCGACTTGATCACCACATCTGGCGCAGCTCCACCTCACTGTCGAAAGCCTACCAAAGCGACTGAGACTCATCTTGGGCGGAGCATCCTCGCAGCAGTAGCACTGCTCTGGAATTTGCGGAGGATAGGCACCGAATGGGTTTCGACCAAGGTCCGCACCAGGTTCCATGGAACGGCCCGGGCATTCCTGATGCGTCGAGTTCCTTTGCTATGCATCGCATACCTACTGCTCGATGTTTGCGTCTCTGTGCCTGGGCCGGAGTCCCGGCTCACACTACCAGAGAAGCAGTCGCTTTGGCGTATATCGGAACTTTCCTTTGACGATGTTGCCTTTCGCGTCCTCGGATCAATCTCCTTTTGGCTGATGGTGGCCAACTTACTATATGTCATACATGGCACAGCTATCGTCACGGGCATCGTATTCGGTTGGTGGAGACCTTCAGATTGTGCTCCTCTTTTCGGCTCCATCCATGATCTGTATACGGTTCGCAACTTCTGGGGGTGAGTATCAAAAGATCACCCTTACCATACAAACAAGGACACAGATACATGCGCCACTCGTTCACACTGCTAACTGGCCATGCCGTTTGATTACTTATCTCTACCCAGATTGGTCTGGCATCAGTGCCTACGCCAGAGCCTGACTGGGGCATCCAATCTTCTCTGCAACTCTATTCTCGGGCTGCAGCGAGGGACCATGCTGTCCCGCTATGCACGACTGAACGTGGCCTTTGCGGTCTCCGGGGCGCTGCACTTGGCCTCAGACCTCGCCATGGGAGTTCCATCCCACCAGTCGGGTGGGTATGCCTTTTACCAGCTCCAGGCCTTGGTCATCATGCTCGAGGACTTTGTGCTATTTACCATTGGGGAAAGCTCAAAACGCAATCAAACTCTGCGTCGACTCGGCAAGCTTTTTGGGTTCTTCTGGGTTGTGGCTGTACTGGCATGGTCAACACCGTCTTGGTTTTATCCAATGCAACGGTTGCGGGTGGATGCGGGAGCACTTTTGCCATTTCGAGTTGTCCCCCATTTCACAAAATACCTTTGGTCGCCTTGACGAGGCAGCATTTTATCGCGCACCCGAGACCAGCAGCTCTGCGTCGGGGCAAGTAGACACACACGTAGGATTTCTGACTTGGTATGTCACATTTTGCACAGTTGCTAAATAGACTGTATCGAAGTTTAAACTTCTGACACGTGAGAAAAATGCGATGCGGCAAGGACTACTAGGCCGAGAATTGCCATCTGATACGAGCCCACCCGGCTCTACGTCGAATCTTGATACCAATCTGGTGGCTACTTGATGCAGGCCTGCCCACCGAAAGCCCCAAAGCTAGGTTACTCATGACCGGCACCGTCACGGGCTGCTCGCGGTCCTCGGCATTCTCCACTTCGAACGCCAGGGACAGGAGTAGCATCATGCCCATGACCTCCATCCTGGCGAGGTGACGGCCCGGACAAATGTGGCGACCGGACCCAAAGGGGAGAAAGGCCGCTCTCTGAGCCCGGGTCGCGCTCGAGGACCAGTCGTGGAACCTCTCGGGTCGAAACTCGGCCGCGTCCCGGCCCCAGACGTCGAGCTTGCCGTGCGCCACCCCCACCGCCATCATGACCTGCGACTTGGCCTCGATGAGGTGAGGGCGCTCGCCGTCCTCGTCGTTGGGAAGCGACACATCCTCCGAGACGTGGCGCATCAGCAGGGGCTGCGCGTACATGCGGCACACCTCCCTGTAGCAGGCCAGGAGGAGCGGGCTCTCCTTTTCCAGCTTGCCGAGCCGAACCTTGACGTCTCGAGGGCCGTCGGCGGACTCCTCGGGCGAGACCTCCACCAGTCCCTCGCACTCCTTCCTGACGGCGGCCAGCAGATCGGGTCGAGAAAACACCGAGACTACCACCCAGAACAGCAGCGCAGGCGTGTTCACCGTGGCGACGTGCAGCATTGCCACTTCGCACCTGGCGATATCGGCTGCGTCGGTGTTGCCGTACTCTCGGTGGACGCCGGCGCGGATCCGCGAGACCTCTCCAAGGTTTTCGGCATTGAGAGGATCGAAGAGGGGCGTGAGTGCCGAGACAAGCCTTTCTCGGGCAGAGTATGCTTTGGATGCTGTGACCCTGGGAAATATGTTGAGCAGTAGTCCCTTGTGTCCGTCGTCGTACGATCTAGAGTCAGGCCAAGTGATTTTGTCATTAGTAAAATAAAAAAAAGTTTGACACGGGGTCCAGTGGCTACTTCCTACCGAAGGTCATCTATGAGAGTTCGGTCTTTACCAAACGGGCTCTGGGGGCCGTAGATGGCTTTCGCAGAGCTGATGACCAAAGCCGATACAAGCCAGTCGAAGAGGTTCCGAACGTGGACTGCTCCTGCCATTGTCACCTCCTCCTCCATATACTCGACCAGAGCGTCAAGAGCCGCGATGTTGGTGTTTGTCAAAGGCTTGCCGGCCAGCAACGGCCTAGTCGTGTGCAACAGATCACTGAGCATACCCATGTGGACGGCTCGCATGGTGTTCTGGCCCAGGCCCAAGAGGCGCCGACCAGGGTCGATCAAAAGCGGCTCGAACGACATGGCCCGGGAAGACAGTACCTTTGCTATCAGTTTCAGGTCGTACGTGGCATGGATTTTCCCGCCCAGCACGGGGAGCGTCACTATCTTGACTGGATTTCTTTCACTGTGGGCAATCGGGGAGGAATGCTTGCCGTCAGCAACCAAGGCCATGACATGGTACTCTGTCGCCTTGTGAACTTGGCACCATACTTACAAAATGTCCTGAAAGTAGCCGATTTGCCGCGTTGCCATCCCTATCATGTGGCCAATCACGGGCACATGAGGCTTGAGGATGGCCGGGCCATGGTGCGATTTTGGGCTCCTGGCCAGACCGTGGAGAATCAAGTAGAGGAGAAGAAAGGCACCGAGGACCGGAATGGCCAACCGCACATAAGACGTCCGTGTAACCAACGCGTGCGGCTGATACAAGAGGAGACTCAGAGATTCATAGACTTGGGACTTTGTGGTCTCCATCTTGTTCTCGACAGCCTCGGTCCCTCTGATAAATGTGAAGAGGAACAAAGCATTTGCTTCGACCTTGAAGCCAAGAAGGATAAGCACCAGCACTTTAGATAGATTGCCACCGTACCAACGGAACACAGTGACCAAGTCCCCAAGTGCGAACTTGTAGGGTTATCAAACAAGGCAGTGCCTTTGCCGGTGGGATTACAGTTCTCATTCCTGCAGACAATAAAAATGCCTAATTTTCGTATGTAGCATTTCAAATGGATTCTTACCGAGATTCCCGCCTCCTAGCTCCTTATCAGACATGGAAGACATACCATAGTGCTTGCATTGAAATTCCAGACCGACCCCTAGCTAGCTATTTTTGCCATTAAACTTGGACTCCAGCAGCAGTGGTACCTGTGAAAACGCTTCATAACCAGCTTCCACCGTATACCCACAGGCCAAGGTTGGTGCGGCGTAGGGTAGGGATATGGTCTGCTACCCCTGATACGAAGTACGTACTCCATGGCATTTTTACCAAACTTTAACAAAAGACATCCACTTGTCAGTTGCTCCGTTATGCCGCAAGAAATATAACCATAGCACAGCAAGGGTTTGTTGGGACAAAGGCTAGCTTGTAACTGTAACCCGGCAGCGGAGACGACGAGTCTAACTTTTCGGACAAGCAAATAAGGAAATAAATCAAGTGAACTCAATATAAAAGGAACTAATTGCTGAGATTGAAGCCATGCCGCTTATAGTAAGCGCCGGTGGTTCGAGTTAAAGGAAAAGGCTCCTTATATAACCAATCCAACGTACATCTGCGAGCACTTCCACTACAACCTTGCCGTAAACTTTGACTGGAAGTAATCAACGGTTCATGATGGCTCTGGCAACATTCCTCTATTCTCTTCCCTTTGCTTACGGAGCGGTTGCTGTTTTACTTTATGTGCTGCTTAAGCTTATCGAATCGCTCACTTGCCGGGTTGGGGAGCAGGAGCCGCCGTTGGTTCGGAGCAGTATACCTGTTATCGGGCATGCAGTCGATTTGCTAAGGAACGGCGTCTCGTTCCACAAGAATTTGCGGTAGGTTTCCAAAAGCTATCTACATATCAACGCTTAGGCACTGCATAGTCTGTCACTTTGAAGAGGATCCAGGCTTACCAGAGCGTTAGTGACAAACACGAGTTGCCTTGCATGACAATATTTCTCGGGCTCCAAAAGCTCTACATTGTTAATACCCCAGATCTCATCGGCTATGTTAACCGGGCGCCAAAGTCGATCAACACGTCGCTGCCTTTCCTATCCGTGGTGTTTGGCAAGTTCTTTGGAATGCACGGGGATTATCTCGAGGCATTGTTGCAGAATCCGATCGAAAAAGGCTCGGCCTGGAAGAATTTCCAAGAGCTGATGCATACAAACTTGGAGGCGGGCTCTTCTTCTGCCTTTCAAATCACCGCCGGCATTGCCAATGGGCTGGCACGTCGACTTTTTGCTCCAGTCCCAAATGGAGAGATCACTGTGAGCCTCGAAGAATGGATGCAGAAATTGCTCACCCAGTCGACGATTGAGGCGCTATATGGCCCACAATGCCCCTTGGCTCGGGACTGTCGTCAGATCGAGTCTCTTTGGTTAGTCGATGTGTATCCTCGCGGCATATATTATCACTGGAAGACTGACATGAATCAATAGGATCATGGTGCAGGGCCTCAAGAGACTTACCATGTGGCCTCTACCGTCACTTACGGCCCGGACTCCCTTGAGGAGACGGGAAGAATTAGTCCGCGCATTTGAGGATTACTTTAGCCAGCATGACATGGCTGCTACAGGCCACTCCGAGCTTGTACGGAACTTCCACAGACTTTGCAGTCGACACAAGATGGGCATGGAATTTGAAGCCAGGTACTCTCTCGGTACGCTGGCAGGGTTCGTGATCAACACAGTACCCGCCATCTGCTGGGTGATTGGGCACATAGCCAGCGACGAGGAGCTTCAGAACATCATCCGGGCTGAGCTTGGCGAGGTCGTCGAGGTCACCGACAGCGGTGCGCTCACTGTTTCTACCGATCGCATGCGGGCAGAATGCCCTTACCTGTTGTCCACATGCCAGGAGGTGCTGCGGCACATCAGCTCCTCCACCAGCACATTTTTCATACACGAGGACGTGCTGCTCAACAACAAGATCCAGCTGAAGAAGGGGAGCATCCTGCAGGTGGCGTCGACGGCGATCCACTCGAACCCAGATATCTGGGGGCCCGACGCCCGGACGTTCAAGCCGGACCGCTTCGTGGCGCCGCCGAAAAAGCTGCACCCTTCGGCAAACCGCACCTTTGGCGGCGGCAGCACTCTCTGCCCGGGGAAGCAGGTTGCCATGAACGAGCTGTTGCTGGTGGCCGGGATGGTTTTCCACACGTTGGAGGTCAAGCTTGGCCCGGAAACGCCGCGTTTGCCGGCTCAGGTGGTTGACGACATGCTGTCGATTAAACGACCCGCTGGAAAACTGCAGGTGACCATGACGCGGCGGACTGGGATGGAGGAAACCACATGGAAGTTCTAGCTAGGCCCACGTAAGATAGGGGGGGGGGGTTGCAGTTTGCTTGTAGCTTTTCGTGATTTATTAATAAGGGATACCAAAAGACGCCCACAGCCAACATTTAGCCCGTTTTGGCATGTCTCGTGCACGAACCGGGACTGATAGCTACTTAATATGGTATCTACTCAGGATTTCAATATCAAGTTTTAGAGTTTAATACGACTGTCGAATGCAACATACCAAAGTAAAAATCGACTCTTGCTCCCAAGTTCCCGCCTCTCATAATATCCTTTGCAGCAAGTTTTATTCGCTCGGCAAATGTTGGGTTTAATTTAACAAACCTTCGGGAAAGCACAAGGATGGGTCCCGTTCGTCTTCGTAATAGCACCGAGGATCCTCACGTTTGGGAGCACGGATGACAAGGCCGACTCGGGATCCCTCTCCCGAGTATAGAAGTAGCGCTCCTCCATTTAGAAGTGACAGTGTAGACGCCAGTTCACGTTGCTCTGACCATAAGCGTCGTGGTATCTCAAGCTGACATCTCACTCTCTCCACCATGGCCAATGATTTCAACTTGCAGACCGTCGTGGGTAGCTTACTCTCGACCCTTTTCGTCCTGTTTATCGTCCATCTCGTCAAGTCGCCGCAGGAGCAGTTGGGGAAACCTCCGTTGCTTAACCCGCCCTCATGGCTTGATCCGTTCAACCTGGTGGGCAGGATTAAGTTTGTTCTCAATGCGAAGAAATGGGTTGCTCAAGGGCTCCAAACAGACAGGCCCTTCCGCGTGATGGCCGAGTTTGACGAATTCACCATGTTGCCGGCCAAGTATGCCAACGAGATCCGCAATGATCCCAGACTGAGCTCGTCGGCAATCATCGATGTGGTAAAGCATAAGACAACCCTTTTCAAAAGCTTTTTATGCTTTTTGCTTACTTGATGTTTCCTGCTAGATCACACAGTCACATTTACCGGGATTCGAGGGGTTCCGTCTGGGAACCGCCGATGGGCACTTCACCCGCGATATCGTGGCTAAATACCTTTGGCACTTTCCGGGTAAATATATACAGACCTAAAGTATAACGTTCAAGTTCTTATCATAGGCTAACACTTGCTTCAGATTCGTTAACACAATCTATGGCCGAGGAATGCGAGTCCGCCTTGCACGATATTCTAGGAGAGTCCTCAGGTAACTTGTCACCACAACAACTCCCGACGAAACCTGCCTGCTGGCTAACTTGGGGGTGATGGCACTAGAATGGCAAGAGGTTAACGTGATGGAGACGGTAATGAAAATCATCGCTCGCATTTCGGCACGTGTCTTCCTCGGCGACGAAGGCTGCCGAAACAAAGAATGGCTCAAAATCACTGGAGAGTACGCCATGAACGGATACGTCGCGGCGGCAACGCTCCGCACGTGTCCGGCCCCGCTCAGACCTCTGTTGAACCTGGTCCTGCCTCGCTGTCGCAAGCTGCGGGCCCAGGTCGCCGAGGCTCGCCAGATCGTCACCCAGATAGTGGAGAGGCGCCGCGAGGCTAAAGCTGCGGCCGCGCGCGAGGGTCTGCCGATCCCCGTGTTCAACGATGCCGTTGAGTGGTGGGAGCAGGACACCAAGGACAAGGACTACGACCCTCTCGTTGGTCAGCTCGTGCTCTCCCAGGCGTCCATGAATACAACCACGGACTTTATGACGCAGGTACTCTTGGACGTTGCCGTTCATTCTGAGCTCAAGGGTCCCCTCCGGGAAGAAATCCAGGCGGCCACGGCCAAGGCAGGATGGTGCAAAGCGTCACTGAACGAGATGCGCCTGACAGAGAGCGTCCTGAAGGAGAGCCAACGCTTGAAGCCCATTGCCCGTTGTAAGTTTCCACCGGAGGCTCCTACGCCACAAAACCCCTGCGACGTTGAGGATTCTTACTAATGAGTTCCGTTGTAGGCACCATGAACCGAATGGCCATGGAAGACGTAAAGCTCTCGGACGGGACGCTGCTTCCAAAGGGGACGCTGCTAGGCGTTTCCGTGAACCGCATGTGGGATGACTCGGTCTACGAGAATGCCAATGAATTCGACGGCTGGCGTTTTCTGCGAAAGTATCAAAAGTCGCCCGAGGCAAGGGACGTCGCGCTGGTGAACACGAGTGCTAATTATCTGGCTTGGGGCCACGGCAAAACGGCTTGTGCGGGTCGGTTCTTCGTTGTGCAAGAGGCAAAAGTAGCTCTGGGTCAGTTGCTGCTAAAGTACGATTGGGAAATTTCATCCTCACCTCCGGACACCAACTTTACAGAGTACGGCCTTGTCCTTGCATGCAACCCGAAAGCAAAGATTAGGATTCGAAGGCGGCAATAGTACCGAACCCTGGGAGATCGGACACTTGGCGGGACTGCCCCGTGTTACTGTAGTATAATCCGTCAAAAATAACATACTTGAATATCCATCATACTTCCAGTAGATGTGACCAGCTTTGACCGAGGCAATCGATTCCGGAGTATGTATGCTACAAACAACTTGAGTATTTGTCTGTTTTTTCTTCGGGAAAGAAACCTACTGCGGGCGGTTCCCGACCGGGCGCCGACTTGGTCATGGGCCTCGCTGGACTACAGGCCATTGGCGACGACAGCGATCCCGTGGGAAAAAAACTAGAGAATAGTAAAGAGGACAGTAGACGGGAAAGTTGTAAGGTCTATATCAAGAAAGAAAAAAGCCAACGAGGAAAAAAAGGGGTGGAATGGCGTGTTTAATAAAGGTCAAAGCTTATATAAACGGAATCTAGCCGGAAACAAAGTTAACTTCTCAAAGTGCTATAGTAATATGATTCTTTTGCTATTGCAGTGGACTAATTTGTATATACAGTTGGATTCACCCATCTTTATATTTCAAGTAAAGACCAGTGGTTCTTCCTCGGCCCCGATTATCATGTCACGATTCGGGAAATCGGCACAAGGAAGTGGTGGTTTTACCATATCATCCAGTGACATACCTTTAAAGACCTGCCGTACAAACAATGGCGACAATCCTGCTAATATAAAGTTGACATTCTTTTAATGTTTGGGCTGGGCCGAAGTTACATTCTAACCTGTACATGTCTTGAGCAATGTATTTTCTTTCCATGTTACTTAACTCGTCTTATGGTTGAATTATCTGGTAACCAGTAGACAAAAGTAAAGCGCGGGCTATCAGCCCAGGCAAAGCGAGGGCTGTAAACGCAAAGCGTGAAAGCTATAAACGTAGGCAACTAGGAGGAGGAGCCCAACTCCAGCCCACGCAGTCAACGCATACGGGTTCCCCTCGGCAGCTTTGTGGTATACAAAGGGGCTGCTGCCGTCCGTCTTTGAAGCTTTTCAAATTGTGCTCTCAGATATAGGCCAATCACCGAGGGTCGGAAAGGTTGCATTGGCACCGTATATGAGGCCGAGTTTCCTGGCAACGCTGCGGACGTAGTGCGATCTGGCCGAGGAAGGCATTATCAAGGCCCAACTAGATTTCTCTAATCATTCTTCTAGTTTCTTTTGCCACGCATGCCGCCGATGACAGCCAAATCAAGTCCAGTAAACTGCTTATCTAGTGATCACAGACGTCAAATCCCACCTCGTGTACAGGAAACCTACTTTAAAACCCCGGCCACGGGGTCGTCGTCTCTCGTTCCTCGGATGTAGTCTTCCACGGCGCTGAAACAGCTGCCGCCTTTTCTTTTTTCCTTGAACGCCTGACAAGCAAAGGTGGTATAGCGCAGGGGGGAGCCCCAACACGGTCGAACCCATTCGGCGTCTTTACCTCACTGGCGCCTCGAGGTGAAAGACCTCAAGGTTGGGGGAGTGGATGGTCCGCAAAACGTCAACTCTCCGAAATCAACACTCCATTCGTTGTTTTTTTGTTTTTTTCTTTTTTCGTAAATGCTGTGAAAACAAACGAGATTTTGCGTCCAGGTCCAACTGCCGTAAGCCTCGTGCAAGCATCCTCTGCGCAATGCTGGCGAACAAGGTCCAACGAACCTGGCGTTCAGGCTCGAATGGCCAGCCTCCGTTGTTCATGTGAACACTCCCTGATTTTCCCCGAAACCTCAAGCAGCTGGAGGGCATGGCACGCCCGCCTCCAGTATGCAGATTGGTTCAAGCTATGGCAGTCTGCTCAATGGCTTCTCATCCTCGTCACTTTATATGTAGACTAGACTAGAGCTCCAAAGCGAAATCAGTTACCAAAGACACCTGTTTACAAGGCTAGTAACAACAGGCAGCCAGTACAAAACCATGCAGGAATGGTCGGCATATAGTGTGGCTTGGGTAATGGGGGAGCGGACGTGATGCCGTATATTCCAGTGGGATATGGTCGTATGTGGTGGCTAAGTCCCCCATTGGAAATCATATATCAAAATTGCCACAATGTCAGATAGATACGGAAAGCCTTGATATAATCATACTGGCCATCACACAAAAAGAAAAGTGTCATGTCGTTGCCTCCGAAGAAGAGACGCAGTATAAATTAAAAATAACCGCAAAAGACTATGATTACGTCCAGCGCTTAACCAAAGCTCATGGTCCATCCATTCACCACCCAGAGCCGAAACATAATATACTGTATATATACAAAAGACCCAGAGGTCTGTCTGTTGTCCCAACTGTCAACCCAGGATACACCGAGACTCGACCCAACGGAACCACCCAACGGGACCCGAC